>JAWDEX010177153.1:0-14773 GCA_035221805.1 Trichilia hirta | reverse complement strand
GTACCTCTGGATGTTCTAATATTTAAACGCATGAAGGTTTACATGCGCTCTTCATCTCTTCGAAAAAGTGCTTTAAGGGTGCGTGTATGATGTTATTTTTGTAGATTGTTTTTGATAGCGCTGTACCTACATGCGCATTGAATGTAGCTTTTTCTTTTTATCACAGTGCAGATGTTTGAATTGAGTATTTGTCAGTATGCGTGTTTTGAAGGGGTTAACGTAGCCAACATGATCAGACCTTCCTTACTAAATCATTTATGTAAAGTTTTAGTTAACTTTATATCTGTGAGAATACTTATAACTGGTTATAGAAGAGAGCTATTTAGTGAGGTTCATTGGTTACTATCAAAATTTACCTTTGGGCTTTCGGTGTCTGTAGACTTTATGCTTCTCACGCGTATTTTCATCCCATGGTTATATAACAACTGGAGAAGGTGAAATATATTAATTCTGATTTTTTAATATACTTATGTATTAGAAAGTCAAAAAAGAAAAAGAAAAAGAAAGAGACGTTTCCAGAGAGGTTTGAGAAAGCAGGGCAATTTTATCAACTTCTGAATTGTCTTATCTTTTTGTCCTCCTCTCAACCAATTCATCACCTAATTGTCTATTTAATCCAGTGGTAGATATGGCTAGAAGTACCCTTTGATGAGTGTTATATCCTGTCTTGTTTTGAGAAAGCTATAGGTTGGAACGTAATGGGGTGAATTTGGAGCCAAATGAAGGAGATGGTGACCATCGTATTGCAGTTGTAATTCATGGCTAATGACTATGCAACTAGTTGTCATACAATTTGCTTAAAAACAATTGTCAACTTCATTCTGGAAAGTTGGGTACCTATTTTTATGCCAGAAATAATGAATATATAAAGTTTTACCATAAGAACTTGATGGTAGCATTACCTTATCTCAAATATTACCAATGTGCTGTTGCTAAAGAAATTAATTTTGAAAATGTATCCTACCAACCACTGTGGACCTTTATTTTGGGAACATTCTTCCTGCACACTGTGTCTTATCAATCTTTGGAGTGTAGATTTTTTGTCTCAAACTCCCAATTTATCTAGGAACTTATTTCTCACTGTTCGTTGGTCCTGTTGCAGGCTCTGTCTAAGACACTGTCTGTCGATGAGTTATTTTATCTGAGGGAGCAGTTTGCATTATTGGAACCAAACAAAAACGGCACTATAAGCTTAGAAAATATCACAGCTGTTAGTTTCTTTCAGAATGCCTAAATTCCTTAAATCAATATTACTGAGAATACTCTTTTACATGGTTTATTTTGATCAGGCCTTGATGAAAAATTCAACAGATGCTATGAAGGGTTCACACATTCCCGATTTTCTGTCATCAGTAGGTCCTTTGACTCTCAGTAATAAATCAATATTACTGAGAATATCCTGATTTTGGTGTGTCCTAAATTTTTATCATAAATGTCATTTTCTTTTGTTTGTGGCAGCTTAATGCTCTTCAATACAGAAGAATGGATTTTGATGAGTTCTGTGCAGCTGCTCTAAGTGTTCATCAGCTGGAGGCTCTTGATCGATGGGACCAACATGCTCTTGGTGCCTATGAACATTTTGAAAAAGATGGAAACAGAGCAATTGTCATTGAGGAATTAGCTTCGGTATGTTAGTTTTCTTTTCTTTACATGAAAAGGAAAATTTTCTGGATTCACATTTGTGTGAATAAACATCTGGTTATAGAGTAGTTTAGCATAGAGTCATTCTCAGGGGATAGTATTTTAAATAAATTAAAAAAAAGAGTCGTTCTGTGGCGGATTATGTATTTGGCTGGCATTTAAATTCCTTTCTTCTCAAGGCATTAAAATTTTTTTTTCAATCTTATATAAACAAAACTCGATAATTCGTCTGAGTTTATTACTTGGTTTCTATCATATATCCAGAAATGGCTATCTCTACTAATCTTTATATGACAAATGCTAGAAACAACTTTTGCAACAGCCATTGACTTTGCTAGTTGACTGGCTGCAGATTAAGGTATGATTAGTACTATTGGCTTCCACTTTGGAAGCGAAGTTGCAGAAGTGTTTGGTAACACTAAATTTTAGTAGGCAATGCAATTTTTTAACTAACATAGTGCTATTGGCTTCCACTTTGGAAGCGAAGTTGCAGAAGTGTTTGGTAACACTAAATTTTAGTAGGCAACGCAATTTTTTAACTAACATTTAATATCTTTAGAGTTTATCCCATAATAAATGTAGCTTTAAAGCTACAAGGCCTAAATTCTGGACATACCCTTATATTCAAATTTTATTTTTGGACTCAACTTTCGCAATATTAAGAAAACTCCAGTCCCTACTCTAATCTAATGCCACAGTGAATTGTTGTTTCAGGAACTAGGCCTTGGCCCGTCAGTCCCGGTTCATGCTGTTCTCCATGATTGGATTAGGCACACTGATGGCAAGCTAAGCTTTCTAGGTTTCGTCAAATTACTGCATGGTGTGTCTAGCCAATCCCTTGCAAAAGTTCAATAGAAGTTTTGTAGCCAACATAGAATTTCCAAGAAGTCCATTTTGCCAGCAGGTTTTGCCAAATAAAGAACAATTGACGGTGGGTCTTACTCTTATCTGGCCTTCCCTTCAAAGTGACCTTTGCTGCTGCAATCATGGCTCAGTAGATTTTACAGTGGGAGGAGGAATTACTTCCATCTTCCTATCCCAAGCTTGTAGACTTCTGGGAATGAAGTGTTGACATTAATAGCTACTTCCATTGAAGCTGTGAATCCTATGCAATTATGTTTTCTACTGTATATCCATGGTTCAGTGTTCCATTGCAGGTGAAAATACTTCTCAACTGGATATACAATATTGGACGTTCTGACCAATCGCAATGCCCTGCCAACAAATCAAAGATTGAATTGAAATGGCCTGTGATTCTATACTTTGTAATCAAAAGTTATTTCACCCAGGATACAGAAACTTGCTTTTGCCTTTCGTTTAGTATGATTGTCCAGAAAGACATCCGATTCTTGGCTTATCCTTTTCCTTTTGAATTTTCCCTGGCACTTTGGGACCAGTTCTCACATGACATTTTACATTTTCCTTTTATGTAAATAACAATTTAAACCGATATTTCCTTATTGGGTGTGCGTTGTAGCAAATGGCAATTGTGGCTAACTTGTCTCTGGTGACCAAGCCATCTGAATCTGTTCCTGTTTCTGATCCTGTTTGATGACTCATTTTCCTGTTTTTAGGTACCGTTATGATGTTGAAATGGAAGGCACAGGTAAGTCGTGACACTTGTGTATGACGTTAATTCCTCAATTCGGAAAGTAATACTGTAAAGGAAAAAAAATTGCTCTAATGGACGAAGGGTGGTGCGATGTAGTACATCGAATAATAATATGGGGCAAAATAAAAAGTCAAGGTGCAGTGATTTAGTTAGTTAAATAATTTTAAAAACTCAATATTCTTGCTATTAGTTTAATCGATGTGGTCATTTATATCACAAATTTAGAAAAATAATTGTCACCTATATTTATATGAAAAATGTATGATAAAATAATATTTTGTTTGTAATTGGAATAAAATAATACTTCATACATATTTAAACAAGCTAATTTCTTATAATTTTTCAAGTAAATTAAATTTTATTCCTTAACTTATAATTACTGTTTAATAAAAAATTTAAAAGTATGTAGATAATTAAAATTAAATTATGTTTGGTGTTCAATTAAAAAATAAACAAGTGCTAAAAATAGATATAAATTATATTTAAACTATTTTTATAGTTTAATTATTTTTACTAGACTAGAGAAATTGTAGTAACGATATAATACTGTCATAATAGCTTCGATACATGGTAATATTTTAAAACAAAATATGCAGTTTACATAAGCCTATAAAATAAAGAAATTAATTATGGTATATGCGCACAAAACTCATTGAATAATCAATTTAAATATAAATCACAAAAAGCAGTATTTTTTTTTCTTCAAAAAACTCATAAATAATAATATAATTCTAGTAGTCATTTGATTTAGACTTTTCAAAATTTTTTTGCCTTTTTGTTTAATCAACAATATTTTTCTTATAATTTGAAACAAGTGGGATGATTTAATTAAAAAAAAAAAAAGAATTTCTTGAAAAAAAGTGTTTTAGCAAGATTAAACTAAAAACCACTAAAACATTATTCTTTTAGGGATAAAATCAAATAGCCGCGGTGGTTTTCAAAAATATTACTTATCTCGATTAGAATATTTGTGACAAACCCATCTATAATTTTCAGAATATTACTTATCCTTTTTATTAGAATATTTACTATAAATATCCCTTTATAATTTGAAAAAGTTATGAGTACCCCTTTACCAAGAGAAGGGATACTAACTTTTATCATATAAATTTTTAATTAAATTAATATATAATATATTTATTTATATAAAATAATCTCTACTCAAATTAATAAATTATTTTTCAAATATAATCTTTGGAATTATATGAAATGGAAAAATAACTTAAATAAATTATTAAATTATTTTTTTAAAATCAAAAATTTTAAATTTTTAGTATTTATTCTTATCGCTTTTATTTTTAATTTTTAATTTTAATTTATTTTATTAAAATTTTTTTGTTGAAATATAACATATTTGATAATATAGACCAAATTAAGCTCATAATTTATAATATTTTAAAATTAAATTATTTATTTAAACTTTACAAATTATATATTTAGACAAAAAATTTAAACGAGAGATGTTATGATTAAAATTAGTAACTAAAAATAAAATATAAATAAAAAGAAGTACCAAAAGTTTTAATCTTAAATTATTATTTGATAAATTCATTTTTAAAAGTGTCTATGAGTATAAGCTTATAAATTCAATTTTTTATAATATAAAATATTTTTGTCATTTTATATATTTAATAAGATTAATTCAAATACTTCAAAATATAAGTTTTAAAGTTTAAATTAATAAATTTAGTTTTGAAATATTATAAATTATGAGCTTAACTTCATCAAAATTATTAAATATACTATATTGAGACAAAAAAATAGGTAAGACAAATTATAATTAAAATTAGTAATTAAAAAATAATTTGATGAAAAACACTAAAAATATTAAATATTTTTTAAAAAGATAATTCAATAATTTATTTTGAATTTTTTTTGATTTTATATGACTTTAAAGACTATATTTAAAAATAATTTAATAATTTATCTATTTGAGTATAAATTATTTGATATAAATAAGTATATTTTAATTTAATTAAAGGTTTATATGATAAAAATTATGAACTTATATTATAAAAGCCAATATTTTTTGTCTTCAATAAAGACAATACAATGAGTACTTAAAAATATACATTTATCAAAAATTAAATTCATTATTTTACACTTTTTAATATAATTAACTCTCTCAATTAAATATATTTTTAGTCTTATATTTAAAATTTATTTTATTTATAATTATTGTCTAATTTTTATTTTAACTTAGGAGCAGTAAAATGCATATAAGGTGATTCAAGATTCTATGAAAACTAGACTCATTGAACTACAAATATTATTTATAGTAATCAGCGAATTTGGACGTTTAAAGGGCTAAAATTGAGCTGATATTGAGCCTATATGCACTACTAGTCCTGTTTGACATTATTTTAATGTTTGGGCCATAATTTGGGTTAGATAATTCAAATTAATGCGATTCAAATTTTTTTGAAAAGATAAGATAAAGTTTAACAACTCTTTTTCGGATATAATAGACAAAATCTACCAAAATTAAATGGTAAATTATGTATTAATGTCGAGTTAGTGAATGAAGTTAAAATATTTAATCACTCAATTAATTGATTTGGTTCTTAGTTTATCTCTTGAGCTCACTTTTATCCTTTGATTTTTAGTGTATTTTTAGAGCCCTTCTTGTGCCTATAAATAGAAGTCTTATTTGTTGCTCATTACACATTCAAGATACACTGAAAAAACTACTTTGTAATTGTATTTTCATTCTCTCTCATTTTTATATATTTCTAATCTTTTAGTTAAGGTTAAAAAGTTAATAATAATATAATAATGGTACATTTTTCTTAATCTTACTTTTGTAAATTAATGTTTATTTCTTTTATTTAATTAAAAATTTTATTTTGAAAATATATTTTGATGCGTTTAAAATCTTTGATTCTTTGTAAATATTTAGCACATTAAATGTTTGAAGATACTTAACTTGATTGGTTATAGACATATGAAATAAAGAATGCTTTGAAAATTTATATGTCTTAAACACTTTTTTTAAATACTTTTATCAATTAATTAAAGAGTAAAATTATTTTCAAACTTATTTATATTATAGAATAGATATTTTATGAGTTATAAATGATTTTTATATTTCGATTGAAATAACTTTTTAGTTAGTTTCAATTGAGTTATAAAAAGGTTAAGATTTTTTTATTATAATCAAAGGTGTTAATTTTCAAAGTCTTAGTGTCTTAATTTGTATTTTAATCTTTATTTAGTAACCATTACTTTAAAATCAATCAATTACTAAAATTCTTTTACTTTTGGACCGTTAAATTTGACTTTTAGACTATTGAGTTTCTTCTTAGACTATTTGACTTAATTTTGAACCGTTAAATAAAATCGTTGCATCTTAAAAAAAAAAATACTCCCTATAGATACGACACTTGAATTACCGAATTTTATTATAACAAAATTACTTATATTTGGGTATACATATTTAAGATGTAGATAAATTTTTGGTACTATTGTTAGAAAGTGTAATTAATTAAGATAAAATTGATTTTATAGAAGGTTATGTCTTTTAGATAATTTCATTTACTTTATTTTTATATTTATTTAAATTATTGCAATTTTTTTTTATTATTTAATTCTTATACTTTTATTTTATTATTATTTTAAGTGAGTGAATTAATCCATATTTACTTTATTTACTTCTTTGTATTTTTACATTATTGTTATTTTTAGGAAGGAGACTTGGTCCTTATTTATTTTATTTAATTTATGTATTTAATTTTTGTTATTATTTTTATTTTAAGTAGGTAATTTTGGTCCCTATTTATTTATTTATTATTATAATTATAATTATAATTATAATTATAATTTTATTTTATTTATGTTACGGGAAAGGTTTTACTATCCCTTTTATAAATATTATTATACTAATATTATTTTTGTTAAATTATAATAATTACGTATTTTATCTTATTTTATTTTGTTTATATTCACTTGATATCGTGATATATATTCTGAACGTTTGGTGAAAGATAATTTTTAAACTTTGTTTGAAAATTTATTTGATTTATCTTCATCATCATCATCTTTTTCTTCTTCTTTACATATTTCAATCGTCATGGATAAAAATCAAAGTAATCATAGAAAAATTAAAAATCAACTATTGAGAATTCAACTCCTTGCTTCATTTTTCTCATTAATACAAATGGCTTTAGGTTCAAGTTAGGTATAATTTCTTTACTTCCTAATTTTTATGGCTTATAATATGAAAGTCCTTGCTTATATTTAAAATAATTTAAAAATATTTGTACAACCTTTAACAATCAAGCACTTAATAGAGAAATTGTTAAGTTATAATTATTTCTTTTTTCTTTAAAATATTAAATTAAAACTTAGCTTAATTCATTAAGGTATAGATCAACTGAAATTTGGAATGAAATACAAGCCGAATTTTTGGAATTTTTTTTAATTCACAAAATAAATACTTTCAAAAGACAAATTTAAAATTTTTGTTCAAAAAATAAAACATATTTTTAATAAATATTAAAAAAGATTTCTTAAATTCATATCCATATCATAATTTTGAAAAATAGCATATAATTAGTTTTTTTTATGACGCTCTAATACGTAAGATAAAATAATTTATTGAGACTATATGTAATAGAGAATTTTTAAAGAAAAATGGAGATAAGATATTAGATTATTTAAATTTTTTAGTTAAAAATTCACAATTTTGGCATTCCATTATTTCTTCATGTAATTCAATTAGATCTAATCTAATTAATTCAAGTAGAAAAAAATATAATATAATTTAAGAAGATGATTTAAAATTAGAATTGCTAGTTTAGTAAGAAACATTGAAGTCATAAAACTTAAAAAGGCAAAAGAGGTTAAATCTATTAAGCATGAAGATATTTGTAATATTTGTGATATTAGTGAATACTTAACATATGAATGTCTAAACTTTCAGTGTTCAAAGAAGTCATATATGAATAAATAAATACCATAAATTATGTTTAAAAGCCTTACCTGTTTCTATACTCTAATACTTATAATCTAAATTGAAGAGACCATCTAAATTTTAGTTGAAAAAGTAATCATAATTCTCATGCATCTCAAATATAAAGGCCTTTTAATCCTTCTTTATATGATCGGTCAAAAATAAAAATTCTCAAAATTTTTTTGCATATATTTATTGAAAAGTAAGAATCTATCAATAGTCAAAATGCTTAAACATTGGCTGATTTGAAATATATTTTTACAAAGTTTACATCTGCATTTAATATTCATGAAAAAGATAAATTTTCATATTAATCATAGCTAAATTTGAAAAGTCAATGAATTTTAAATGTTGGCCAATTTATAAATTAAGTTAAAATAGTTATTACTCTTCATAATGGTGAGGTTGTTGAAAAAAATATTCTTGAATCGTATGAGAAAGAAGATGAATCAATCTTTATGGGTAAGAAAAAAGTCGATAAATTTATACCTATGGTTAAAAAAGTCAAAGCTATACCTATGCTATCATTTCTTCAAGCATTAACCTCTTTAAAAAAATTAAATCACAATTTAAAAATTTATAAAATTTTCAAATAGATAAAGGTCAATATTTCTTTGTCAGATATAATTAAATAAGTACCTTTATATACTAAATTTTTAAAAGACTTGTGTATGGTAAAATAAAAACTTAATGTACTAGAAAACTTTTCTAGCTAAATAATTAAGTGTAATTTTTTAAAATAATAATGCTATAAAAAATAAAATCTTAATTGTCCTATAATCTTATATATTATTGAAAATCATAAAATTAAACAAGTTTTACTTGATTTGGGTGCTAGTCTAAATTTACTTTTATATTCAATTTATCAACAACTCAATTTAAGTGGGTTAAAATTAACTTTAGTAATTTTTTTACTTGCTAATAGATCCATCAAAGTATTAAGAAGAATTGTCAAAGATATGTTGGTTCAAATTGATGAATTAATATATCTAGTTGATTTTATTATTTTGGATATATAACTTGCAGAAATATGTAATTTAATTCTTGTTATTTTGGAATGTCTATTTTTAGCAACTTTTAACGTTTTAATTAATTATAGGAATGGAGCCATAAAGTTATTATTTAATAATATGATATTTTTAATATGTGTAAATAACCACACCATGAAAAAAATGAAATGAGGAAGTTAGCACTATTAAAAGTATTAAAGGGGAAAAAATTCAAGAAGAGAATTTTTTTGATCCTTTAAAAATTTATTGATTAATTCATTTGAATTAAGTATAAAATTAGAATATGATGCTTCTAACATATGTTCATTACTTGATTATGTACAGGTGATAGAGAGCAAAGGATAAAAGCTACGTTTTGAAGATTTATGACAAATAAATAAACAAGACCAAGTATTTAAGTAAGAGTTGAAACCCTTACTACTTACTAGAGGAATTAAAGTATGCTTACTTTAAAGATGAGAATACTCTTTCAGTTGTCATTTCTTCTACTCTTATGACAGAACAAGAAAGTAAGTTGATTGATATGTTAGAAAATCACAAAAAAGTAATTGGGTGGACTTTAAAAAATGTTAAAACCATTAACCTTTTAATTTGTATACATAGAATACATTTAAAGGATAATAATAAAATATCTTAGCAATTCTAAAGAAGATTAAATCCATAGACAAAAGAAGAAATAAGAGTTGAAGTACTTAAATTACTTGATATATGAATTATCTATCCTATTTTTAACAGTAAGTAGGTGAGACCAACATAGAAAAATCCTAAAAAATTTAGAGTAATAGTATAAAAAATAAAAAAGGTGAATTACTACCGACATGAGTTTCATCTAATCAGAGAATATGCATTGCTTATAGAAAATTAAATACTGTTATTGGAAAAGATTATTTTTCTTTACTATTTCTAAACTAAATTTTAGAAAAAGTAGTAAGTCATCTTTACTAATACTTTTTTAATATTTATTTTGGATATTATCAAATTGTTATTATCACGCCCTTACCCATAGGGTCCACACGCAACAACTACCATAGACCCTCGAGATACACTCTAACTCCAAATATGTCTCTTAGGCCTGTAAAGCTAATTAGGTATCTTTTTTTTGTACAATCATAAATATATACTTTCAAATATTTTTTCAATTATTTTGTAAATATAAATCATATTGATCTCTCCAAGACCTTTAGAAATTATATATCAAAAACAAATAAATAGAAAATAATTTTATACCATCTTAATTATATAGTTTAATAAAAATTATTTTAAAATGATAACATATAGAATGGTTTACAAATATTAAAATTATATAATTCAAATGTATTAGTTTTTATATCATAAAATCTTTTACAAAATATTTTCAGTGGACAGGCTTTCACTAAATGACTAGTCGCAATATAGGTAGATACCGATAGCTCTAAAATTACTTTTGATCACCACCATTATCATGCTCTCTACCTTACACTCGATCATCTAAAACTGAAGAGTGAGGGGGTGAGTATACGGGAGTATACTTTGTAAGTAGATCCAAAAATAGATAATACACATAATAAATATCTATCTCAACATACATAGGAAAAAAATCAATCAAAATAATTAAGTTATTATAATAAAATATTTATAAAATAATGAAATGAGAATAAAATCAAATTATCAAGTAAAAACTTTTAAAATAGTTAACAAAATCATTGGATAAACCATCTTTCCGGAGATCACTCTAATCAAGAGCAAACTTGATTCGACAGTGAGTTCTTATGCATTTAAAATAATAAATATTTGATGAAAATATAATTTATATTATAAAATACACAATGCATGTTTGATAAAAATATAGTTTGTATAATAAAATACGTAATGCATGATTTATTTATTTTA
Organism: Trichilia hirta; assembly: GCA_035221805.1. NCBI lineage: Eukaryota > Viridiplantae > Streptophyta > Magnoliopsida > Sapindales > Meliaceae > Trichilia > Trichilia hirta. The sequence continues at coordinate 3,690 of JAWDEX010177153.1, read as the reverse complement.
TAAAACTATGCCTACCACTCTATCTCAAATAAAGTTATCTCCTTTCTTATACTGACCTCGCTGACAATCGTACTCACTTAGGCAACCTCTGTGTAAGTCTGTCCCTAGACTACTTGCTCCGTAGCTATATTTTAGGCTCTCACGGAGAAGGTCTCTTCGGCCCATATTATGTATCAAATAAATTAAATAATAACTTGGTTCTCTAACCATAAAATCATCATAATCTTATCTATGAGTCAAAATAATAGTCCAATATCATAATCATGCCAAACATCCAGTTTACAAGAAAACATCAATATCAAAAATGTCACCATTGACCTCTGACCACACACATACACATATATAAATCATATATCATATATCATAAAAATCATCAAAATATCATGAAAAACAATGGTAGCATCAAAAATAGATTCAAATCAATAGTTACAAACAAATTTATAAATAAGAAGACCCTTCTGACTTTCATCATAAATATAAATTCAACTCCTCCTATATGATCTCAAATCATTTATTTATAAAAATAGTTATAACACTTTATAGCCTTTAAAAAATATGATTTAATTTAAAAACGAAAAAAATATAAAGGATCCATTCACTTAGTGGGGAGTGGATACACTCCCTTTACTCTTCGTTCCTCGCAACCTCGTCGTTTGGTTTCCCGATGCCTAAACCATATATATATAACAATAACTTCATAAATACTATAATTTAAACTAAATTTAATAAAGATATAAACTTGGATGAACATTAATCATGAATAGTTATTTCATCAAATTCTTCATTCAAACCCTATTTGAATCATTCTACCTTCAAATTCAATAATTTCTTAGTTAACTCATCAGATACATATTCAATTCAATCAAATTTATGCTTAATTTTCAGGAGTTCCTAAACTAAATAAATCCTAAATTTTAATTTTCACAAAAATACAAATCAAACTTAAAACTAATTAGAAAACTTATCAAAGAGTCATTTTTATCTTGAAGAAATTGAATTTATGCCCAATCGTTGATCAAATTTGAAAAACCCTATCTTTTATTCAAAATACTAGCTTTTCATCTCTTTCAATCTAGTCCAAATTACACAAAATCAATTGATGTAACAAGTCTATGGTGATGAAATAAAGCAATATTTCTCAAAAATTTAAAAAAAATTAGAAAAAATAAGGAGAATGTGATAAAATTGCATGAGAAAACAAGAAGAGAAGAAGAAAATGGTGAAGAAAGAGAGAAAAAATGGAGAAATGGGAGAAATAAAAAGGTTTAGGGGTTTATATAATAAGGGGTAAAATTATCATTTTACTCTTGAGATTATAAATAAGAAGGTTCTAAAAAAAGGGCAATTTTTGTTATTTTACTGGCAATTCAATTGAACAAATCCTTCAATTTATTCGAATGAATTATTTTGACCTTTCTAAAATTTTGTTGTCCAAAATTCGATCAAACGAATTTCTCGACTTATTCGAAAAAATTTTCACTTTCGATCGAATAAATACTCCGATTTATTCAAATGAATATTTTTTGGCTTTTTGGAGTTTAACACTCATCTATTCGGTCGAACAAATTCTCTTTTATACGCACTTTGATCAAATAAAAATCTTCATTCAGTTGAACAAATCCTTTGATTCGTTCAAATGAATTTTATTTGTATGTTTATTTGAATAAACTCCACATTTAAATCGAAATAATCCCCTTGAATTGGCAAATATTATTCGAGTCTATCTAAAAATAAAACTTACTTTTAATTTCGTTGAGGTTTCTATGTTTTCAACTTTCAAAACACCTCCTTACTTAAGTATATTCCAAAATTGATGACTCGATCTCATTATTGTGTTAACAATCTTCCATTTAAACAAAAGTATAGCCTTAAATACCTTGTGAATTCATTACATAATCCTTAAGTTATACGATCGAAGTTCACAAATACCTAATTTTTACACTAAGCCATACTAAAACAAAATTTTAAAAAAATTTTTCTACTAAAATTCAATATCACACAATCTATACACATTTTCTATCGTATCACCACTTATGTTAAAATTACAAAAATACCCTTGGATGTCAAAGTAACCAAAATATTCTTAGTTCTAAAAAATAGGTCTTACACTTATGACACTTAAAGATAAAAAAAAATACTATATTTATATGTCCTTTTAGCATATATATATTTAAAAAAATACTTTTTAGACTTTGTAATACTCCATCAACTTTTTAAAGATGTATGTTAAACATATTTAGTGACACCATTAAGCATTATTTAGAAGTTTTTATAGATGATTTAACAGTATTTAAAAACTTTTTTATAAATTGTCTTGAAAACTTAGAAAAAGTCTTAAAATAATGTGAAAAAAGATATTGTATTAAATTAAGAAAAACATCATTCCATGGTTATCTCTAGAATTTTATTTGGTTATATAGTATCTTCTAAAGGAATTAAAGTTGATAAAGTAAAAGTAATTATTAATTTGTCTCCACCAAAAATAGTTAGAAAAGTTCATTTATTTTTAGGACATGCTGATTTTTATAGGAGGTTCATCAAAAATTTTAGTGCTATATCTAAATTAATTTGTAACCTCTTAATAAAAGACATTATTTTTGAGTAGACTTAAGAAGGCCAAAATACTTTTAATAAATTGATTAAACTTTCAATATCTATTCCTATCATTCAATCCCTTTACTGGTCTTTAGTTTTTAAGTTAATGTATAATGTCAATGATTATGCTATTGATGCTATTTTAGGACTAAGGAAGAAAGGTAAGTCTTATGTAATTTATTACACAAGTAGAACTTTAAATGGTGCACAAATGAATTATATTATAATTAAAAAAAAATTACTTACTATAATATTTGCATTGGATAAATTTTAATCTTATTTGATTGGATCCCAAACTATTATTTTCATTGATCATAATGCTATTAGATATTTAATGACTAAATTAGATGCAAAATCGAGATTGATGCAGTAAATTTTATTACCATAAGTATTTAACATCACAATTAAAGATAAGAAAGAAACCAAAAATATTATTGTAGATCACCTATCAAGAACAACAGTAGAATTATCATTTAAAAATTCACTAATTAATGATTACCTTTTTGATAAAATGTTATTTTTTGTTGTTTTAATTTTTTGGTTTGCTAATATAGTAAATATTCTTGTAATTGAAAAAAATGCCAACTCAATGAAGCATTCAAAATAAAAGAAATTTTTGATTGAGGGAAGAAATTTTTATTAGGATGACTTATACTTGTTTAAGTATTATTCAAATCAAATTTTTCGAAGATGTATATAATGAGATAAGTAGTGTAATTAATTTTTGTCATTCTGAGATGTGTGAATGATATATTTTGTTAATGAAAATAGCTAAAAAAATTTTATAATGTAGTTTTTATTAGTCAACCTTATTCAAAGCTACATATGCATTTTGCAAAATAAGTAAAATTTGTCAAAAATTAGATCCTATTTCAAAAATAAACATGACGTCTTTAAATTCTATTATTGTAATTGAAATTTTTGATTATTAGAGTATATATTTTATGGGTCCTTTTTTACCATCTTTTAGTTTTGTGTATATTTTAGTTATAGTAGATTATATTTCAAAATAAATTAAGGCAATTCTATGTCAAAATAATGATTATAAAATAGTCATTAAAATTTTGAAAGAAAATATCTTGTATCAATTTAAAA
>JAWDEX010177143.1:0-14773 GCA_035221805.1 Trichilia hirta | reverse complement strand
TATACTTTACTTTTATATATTTAGACATTAAGAGTAACGCTTATATGAAATGAGGTGGGGATAGTTGATATTAAATGATGTTAGAATTATAAATATTATTATATGTTTATGTGTGCTTAAGTATGTTTTTTTTTGTCTTATAGAAAAAGAAGAAAGAGAGAAAGAGATCACTTGCAAGTGTCCAATTTTTGTGTGATTAGTCAGTAAAAGATTATTTCTTCTCCTTCTTTTAATCCTTGAGATGCATCCTAATAATGCTATTATCATTTAGTTTTGATTTTAAAATTCACAGTTAGGTCTTGGTATTTGTTTTTATTTGAATTATTCAAATTTATAAATTCTCACATTATTAGCTATTTCTTCATAAGCCTATTATATAAAAGTTTTATGAACTATTCTTATCACATACGTACTTTGACATATAATTGTGGGTTACCAATTGAGAATTTGATATTACTTATTTTGACGATTTTATTAGAGATAATACCTAAGAGCATTGATAAAAAAGTAAAAAAAGAATAAGAATCAAATATAAATCTTACTAGTAAGAGTTAGAGATGAGCTATATCCTCGTGGCATATTTAGCTATATAGAACAAGTTTTGTATTGAAAAAAATTAAATACAAGTACTATTAGTAAATATTATGTATGACCTGTGTGTTAATGGCATTCTTAACTATATAAAACAACTCTTGTATAAAAAAATAATGATCAATGAGCATTTCTAGCCTGGAAAGACTTGTAAGGGTCTTAACATCTAATGCCTTAAAGCTAACTAGTTATGAGTTGTTAGTTGATGAATTAGGCTAAGATACAATATTTAAATAAATATTGCCTAAAAAATATTAATTTTAATTAAATAATAAGAATGAATTTTACTAATTAAGCCTTACAAGTAATATGTCACTCTAAGCACAAAAGAAGGTTTACAAATTTCTTATTTAAGGAGTTTTTGATTTTTATTTAAAAATTTGTTAGTTAAGAATTTACTAATTTAAAAATATTTAAAAAAATAGAATAATAAGTATCTTATTTGTGAGTTTTTATTTCAAATCATTACTAAATATTATAATTTTTAATAATAAGTCGGTTAGAGTTTACTTTAAGTACTTAAAAGTGTATGTTTAGTAAAATCAAATTTATTATATTTTTAGTATAATGAATATCGTAATTTAAGTGTATTTTTAACTTTAACTTTAAAATTAAATTAATTAGTAATTATTGTTCAATTTTTCACTTCACGTAGAATTTGTAAAAGAGTTATAACTTTTCAAATACAAGAGCTATTCAAGTCATTCTTAATTTGGTGAAAAGAGAATTCAAATATCTATAACCTTTTAGTTTGCAAGATCTTAAATTCGAAGGTTAAGAAGATGAAAATTAAGCTGAAAATGAACCTATTTATTATGGCAGTCTAGTTCGATCTATCTTTGCATAAGATTTGTAAAAGAGATATAACTTTTCAAATATGAGAGCAATTTAAATGATTTTTGATTCTATAAAAAGAAGATTAAATATTTATAACTTTTCAATTCATATGATCTTAAAATTTAAAGGATAAAAGGGTAAAATTTGGGCTAAAATAAATCTATTTGCAGTAATTCAATCCAACATATCTTCTATATTTATGTCACGCCCTTGTTCGTAGGGTTCACACATGACAACCGTCATAGACCCTCGAGACACACTCTAAATTCTAAATATGTCTCTTCGGCCTATTAGGCTAATTAGGTTCCTATTCTCTATGCAATCATAAACATATACTTTAAAATAATCTCTTAATCATATATGTTTCTCTAAGACTTTTAGAAATTATACATCAAAGTAAATAAATATAAAATAGTTCCAATCATACTAATCATATAATTTAATAAAGATGATTATCTAAATGATACCATATAAAACAGTTTACAAACACGCAAATCATATAATTCAAATGTATTGGTTTCATATCATAAATCCTTTCCATAAAATTGTTTACAAAAACATTCTTAGTGGACAATTTTTTGTTATATAACCAGTCATAAATTAGATAGATATCGATATCTTTAAAATAACTTTTGATCACCACCGCTAACGTGCTCTCTATCCTGCACTCAATCTCCTAAAATTGAAGAATGAGGGACTAAGTATACGGGAGTGTACTTTATTAGCGGACCATAAATATGTAATACACATAACGAATATTCATCACAATATACATAGGAAGAAAATCAAGCAAGATAAAATATTTGAAACATTTAAGTTATTAAAATAAGATATTTATAAAATAAACAAAATAAGATTAAAGTTAAATTATCAAGTAAAACTTTTTAAATAGACAATAAAATCATTGGGCAAGCCACTTTCTCAAAATTTACTCTGGCCAAGAGTAAATCCTAGTCGTCAGTAGATTTTTCATATAATCAAAATAATAAGTGTTCAATAAAAATATATTTTATATAAAAAGACACATGATGCATGATTTATTTTAAAATTTTTGCCCATTATTGACATTGGCCTAGAGTAGTATATGAATTCTCACATGACTGACCTTTACATTCCTATCTAACGAGCCACTACATTATAATTGAGGTCATCACCTCTCTTATACTAACTCACTGATGTAACTACTCACCTAAGTGACCTCTTTATAGGTTCGTCCCTAGGCTATTTAACTCTGTAACTACAATTTACACCGTCATGACCAAAGCCTCCTCAGTCTATATCATGTATCAAATCAAACAAATAATAACTTAGCTTTTGGCTATAAAATCATCACAAACTCATCTATGAGCCAAACAATAAAGTCTAATGTCATAATTATACAAAATATCCAATTTACAAGAAAACATAAACATCAAAATATCACTATTAACCTCTGACCATGCACATATGCAAATCATAAATCATATATTATAAAAATTATCAAAATATCATGAAAAATAATGACATCGTAAAATATAGATTTAAATTAATAGTCACAAACAAACCACAGACAAGAAAATTCTCTTGACCTTCACAACAACAATAAATCTAATGCCTCCCATATAGTCTTAAATTATATATTTATAAAATAGTTCTAATACCTTATAGCATTTAAAAATAAAGTTGATTTAAAAAATAAAGAAAATATAAAGGATCTACTCACTTAATGGGGAGGATATACACTCTTCCTATTTTTCATGTCTCGAAGTTTTCCTTCTCAATTTCTCGATACCTAAACCATACATACAATAATAATTTTATAAATTCTATAAATCAAACAAAATTTGATAAAAATTAATCTCGGATGAACAATAATGATGAATAGTAACTATGAATAATAATTTCATTCAATTTTTTATTTAAACCTTAATGATTTCTAGGTATATTTCTCAAATTAATATTTCATTTGACTTAACTAAGCTTAAATTCTAAAATTTCCTAAATATAATAAATTTTAAAATCTAACTTTTATTAAAACACAAATTTAAACTTAAAAGTAGTTAGAGAACTTAGCAGAGGATTATTTCTAGCTTAAGAAAATGGAATTTCTATCCAATCATTGATCAAAATTGGAAAATCTTAATTTTTGTCAAAAATCCTGGCTTTCAATCCCAACATTCCTAGCTCAAATTGTGCAAAATTGATTATCGTAATAAGTCTAGAGTGATAAATTTAGGCTATATTTAGCAAGAATTTAAAGAAAATTAAGAGAAATAGGAGGAGGAATTGATGAAAAATTGGTTGAGAGAATGAAGAAGTAGAAGAAAACGTGAAGAATGAAAAGAAAGGGAAGAAATGAGAGAAAAATTCAATTTTGGGGTTTATATAATAAGGGATAAAATTATCAATTTCCCCTGAGTTTAAAACGAAGAAAATTTTGAAAGAAGGACATTTTTGATTATTTCACGGATGATTCGATCAAATGAATCCCTCGATTCAGTAGACCAAATTATTCAATCCTTTTTAAAAAATTAGCTATCCGAAGTTTGGTAGAATAAATCTCTAGATTAGTTAGAACGAATTTCATTCACATATTTAGTCGAATGGATTCCATATTTTGGTCGAACGAATAGCCTTAAATTGATAAATTTTATTTGAGTCCATCTAAAAATAAAATATACTTTTAATTTTGTTAAGGTCTTTATGTTTTCGATTTTAAAATACCACTTTACTCAACTACATTTCAAAATCAACGATTCATCATTGTTATTGTGTTAACAATCGTCCATTTAAGCATGAGTATAGTCTTAAATACCATATAAATTAACTATATAAATTTTAAGTTATACAATTGAGATTCACAAATATCTTTTTTTCATACTACGTTATCCTAAGACAAAATTTTCTCCAAATTTTTATATCCTTACTACAATATCACATGGTTTACACACATTTATTATCAGGTTACTCCTATGATAAAATAATAAAATATCTCTAAATATCAAAAAAACCAAAATACTCCTAGTTTTAAAAAATAGATCTTACAATTTAGCCTATGTCTTTCAAAATACTTAAAATTAGAAGAGATAAAATTTTAGATGTTTTATGTTCAAGTAGCAAGCAAATTTTAATAAATTCAGGATTGAAATTTTAGATCAAGTATTAAGTGTATAATTTGAGTAAAATTTTTAAGGTTTGGTGCATAATTAATTAAAATTGTTAACAAATTCATTAAATTTATCAACCATTAGGCAATCATTGTTGACAATTAGTCCCTAAATTTTGTTTATAAATACCAAGTCATTTTTCTCTTTAGGATTCAAGTTACAAGTGAAAGAAAGTATAAGAAAAGTGAGAGAAAATGTAAGAGAAGTGAGAGAAAAAAAGAAGAAAGAAAAGAAAAGAAAGAAGGAAAGGAAAGGAAAAGAAAAGAAAAGAAAATGGCTAGAATTTTATTTTTATTTTTCTTAACTATGTAATATTTTATTTATTAATAAAACATTTCAATTTTTACTTAATCTTATCTTATATAGTATTATAGAAAGTTAATTTATGCCTTTTACTTCTTTTATTTTGCTTTATACTTTATCATATATATTTATATTTATTTATTATTTACTTTATGTGAGGAGATTTTATTTCTTATATTATTTAAATTTGTGTAATTTACTTTTACATATATTAGTGGGATATTTTATCTCTATTTGTTCTTTAATTTATGTGAGAGCTTTTGTTCTCTATATTACTTAAATTTACGCAATTTATTTTAATATATATTAATAGAATATTTTGTCTTTATTTATTCTTTAATTTATATGGGACTATTTTATTTCCTATATTATATAAATTTATACAAGTTAATGGAGTATTTTGCCCCTATTTACTCTTTAATTTATATAGGAATATCTCATTTTTTATATTATTTAAATTTATCCAATTTACTTTTATATACGTTAGTGGAGTATTTTGTCCTTATTTATTCTTTAATTTATATAGGAATATTTAATTTTCTATGTTATTTTAATTTACACAATTTATTTTTATGCTCATTAGTGGAGTATTTTGCTCCTATTTATTCTTTAATTTATGTGAAGATATTTTATTTTATATATTATTTAAATTTATAAAATTTATTTTTACACATATTAGTGAGTATTTTGTCCTTATTTATTTTTTAATTTATATAAAAATATTTTGTTTTCTATATTATTTAAAATTATATAATTTATTTTTACGCACGTTAGTGGAGTATTTTACTCCTATTTGTTCTTTAATTTATGTAGGGATATTTTGCTTTCTATATTATTTAAATTTACGCAATTTACTTTTATACATATTAGTAAAGTATTTTGCCTCTATTTGTTTTTTAATTTATGTAGAAATATTTCATTTTTTATGTCATTTACTTTTATACTTGTTAGTAGAGTATTTTATCCCTATTTATTCTTTAATTTATATAAGAATATTTCATTTCTTATGTCATTTAAATTTATACAATTTACTTTTATAAACATTAGTAGAATATTTTGTCTCTATTTGCTCTTTAATTTATATTATTTTATGTGAGAATATTTTATATTTCTTTGTTATTTATATTTATACAATTTATTTTTATACATGTTAGTAGAATATTTTTTGTCTCTATTTATAATATGTAAATTTAAATCTAGTAATTTAATGCTTATTTTATTTTTTTGTAAGTTATACATGTTATTATTTGATTGTTATATTTTTAATTTTGAAAATTTATCTCTTTTTTTTTTGTTTATTATTAGTTAATAAAGATTAAAAAATTAACTAAGACGGTTTAATATTCTTTCTTATCTTAGTAAAATAGTAAAGAAAAAATAAACTGCTAACTAAGACAGTAAAATATTTTTAATATTTTTTCTTTTTTTGATTAAAATTTTTGATTAATAAAAAAATTTAAAACGATAGAATATTTATAATATTCTCTTTTCTCTTAGTAAAAATATTAAAAAGAGTAAATTTAAAAAATTAAAATTTTAGATTATTATATTTATAGTAAACATTTGTTGCGAAAGTTGTGGAATGCTTAACATCTTTTTCATGCTTGTTTAACTTCCAAAACTTAGAATATAATTTTTTAGGTGATCTATTCCACCATTATTTGGATAGATAATGATTTTATTTTTTTACTTTTAAATTTTAAAAGATGTCAATAATATCATTATTACACTATATTCTGTAGGGTCCATATGTGACAACTATCTTAAGCCCTCAAAATATAGTCTAATACCCCAAATATATCACAAGGACATGCAAGGCTTTCAAGTATCTATATCATATCCAAAACTCATTAATTTCAATCTCTTATTTTCATATGTTATTCTATCTTAACACATATCATAATCATTACAAAAATTAATCGTAATTACTTCTGAAAACATTCAATTCAAAATCAATCAATAATATATTACCAAATTCATGCTAAATACATAAATAAAATAAAATTCTTAGTAGGCTAAAAGGATCCAATATATAAGTCAAGTAAATAGATCCTATCGGAATAATGGAAAGTCATTGCAATGCCACCCTTACCTTGTCTACTCAATTCATAATTAGTATCTAAAATTGTGGAGTGAGGGGTGAGTATACTAGGTATACTCTATAAGAAAACTAGCATATAAATATTTAAATAGTTGTTTTATGTTAAAGATATTAAATTAAAATGATTAAGCAAAATATATAAAATATTTTAATTAATTAAAAATAATGGTTTGTTAGTTTAGAAAACATGTGGGCTGGCTATCTTTCTCAGTGATTACCCTAGCCCTGAATAACCTCAAGATCGTCAGTAAATTTATTTTATATAAAATTAATTTATTATTTAATTAAAATATTTTATTCAAAAGAATAATATTGTCTATATTCATTTTATAAAAACATTATCCATCTCACTGATGTTAGTCTTAAGTAGTCACATAATAATACTCGTAATTGTTTTCGATGTTACCTCTTAGACATGAGCTACTTTATATCAGAAAATATCATTAACCTCCTTTATACCTATCCTACTTATGCATGACTCACCTAAGCATCCTTTACATAGATCCGTCCCTAGGCTACTTTCTTATCATTACAATAATCATACCAAGATCGACTTAGTGACCATAACACCAAAATAAATTCACTAGCCATATCATCAATAAAACAATCATGTTAGAATCAATTCAAATAGCATATGATATGAATGATTTCATACAACTCATTAGTATCAAAACTACATTTTCCTTCACAAGATTAAATCATAAATCAAACATATCACAAGATAATTAGAATTTTTGATAACATTAAATATATAAAAATAATTTAGTAGTTTATAAAACATTTAAAAAAATAAAAAAATGTAAAGATTCACTTACACTCAAGGAGGTTATGCACTTTGTAATGATCTTTAAGCTAGATAGGGTGCCTCACTCTATTTATTAATGCCTACTACATACATATGAATAATCGTATTAATTTCTATACTTTAAACGCCATTAGTGCTTTCTATATGAAATGCTTATGCTAACTAAATTGAATATTTCTAAATCTACACATAACCATTAAGACTTAATTTATCTACAACCATTTAGTTGATTTTCATCAATGAAATCCTATGGCCTTTTCTCATTGAAACATTCATCATTTGATTCGTAACTTAAATTCGATCTCCAACTTATGGAATAAATATGGTTGCCTTGAATTTATTTCTATTTTCCTAAACTTCAAACTCTAATTAACTCATTCTAATCTACAAATAACCTAATTTAACATAATTCATTAAATAAGTTCTTAAATTATTGAATTTCTTAATGAATAGTAAACTCTAACTTCTTATATTCAATAAATCATAATTTTATGCTATAGAATGATAGAAATCTTATCAATGACTTAATTAGAGCCTTAGGAGATTATAAATTTCACTATTTAGTAATCCTAATTTAAACTCCAAACCCTAACTTCCTCCTTGTTGATTTCTTGCCAAAATTATAAAACAAAGCTTTGTAGAAGCTTGAGGTGTTAAGTTCTTTTAGATTTAAGTAGAAAATCAAAGAAAAGAAAAGAATTTGTAAAGAAAATAAAGAGAAATCGGGGAAAGTAAGAAGAGAGAAATGGGAAAAAGAAGAGAAAAAAGGGGAGGAGAAGAGAAAATGATTCTCCCTTCATGGTTACCTCTATTTATAGTACCCTAAAAAATTATAAATATACACTTAAAGGAATAAAGAAAAGAAAATTCTAGAAAGAGTAAAACTGAGATTTTGTTGGGCAAAATAACTATTCAACTTTGGTTACATGATTTTTCATGGTGCCTCACAATGACTGACACCATGATTGGCCCACAATCAACTTTGGTCTTCCCCTAGCCAGCCATAACAAGTGTTAAGTCTAGAGCCAGTCTTAGGTACACTGATTCTCTTTAATTTTCCTTTCTTATTTTCTCCACTTTCTGGACCTCATGCAGCGCTACATTCAACCTCAACTTATAACCATTCTTTCTTTGTTTATAAGTTTTTAATTTGAAAAACATCGTTTGAGTCTAGTCAAAAATAATACTAACATTTAATATTACTAAAGTCTCTATATTTACAACTTCAAAATATAACTTCTATCAAACTAAACTCTTAAAATAGCTATTAAGCGTCAATATCATGTTAACTGTCTATTAATTATGTACATGCATGCACTTAAATATGATAAAAAAATAACTATATTATCCCTAAGTTTAAGAAACAGAGTTTAAAATTAGAACTAAACTCAGTAAATACACTACATCAAAAGTTGCAAATGGAACATTTTATAGAAGTGTCACTGAAAATCTTCAGTATGCAATAATTATATGACCAGATATTACATTTTGTATAAATAGATTTAGTTAATTCGTGGCCTCACTAAACAAAGATCATTAGATAACATGTAAAAAGGTGTTAAGATATCTCAATAAAACTATGCATTTTTGTTTGTAAATTAATACAACTTCAAAATTAGGCTTGGTGGCTTTCTCAGATGCTGATTGAGGAGATGATGTTGAAGATAGAAAATTAGTTAGTGGACTCTGTGTTTATTACGGTGATAACTTGGTTTTGTAATGCTTTAAAAAACAATAAGTAGTATCAAGTTCAAGTGCTGAATTAGATGATAGAGCTTTAGCTCTTGTGTGCACAAAATTGACTTGGAATACCTCAGTCCTTAAAGAAATAAATCATTCACCTTTACAGATACCTGTCATTTGAAGTGATAGTACAAGTGCAACAAAAATAGTTTCAAATCCAAAGCATTATATTAGAGACAAAGTAACTGCTAAGGAAATTGAAATTAGATATATGCCAAGCAATGATCAAGTGGCAGATTGTTTTACGAAGGCACTACCTTTTGTCAAACTTGTAGAATTCAAGAACAAGCTAAAGGATATGCTAGGATGCATTAGCTTGAGGGGGAGCTTTGAGAATGAAGCAAAGCAGAACTAGAAAAGAGTTACTAAAGCAATTGTTGACTTGGTGTACACAAAATTGGGTAATTCTCATCAACTGCAATCCAACTCAGTACAAAGAAATAAAACCTTGGACAACTCAGATTTACTAAAGCAATCCTTTACAGAGTAGGCTAGTATATTTGTCCTCAACACTTGTCCTGATCTTAGGAGAAATCCATCTTGCAATGCTACGCTATTTTATACACGTGTAATCTTCTAACTTGTTGTAGGTTCCATCTTTTTTAGTGTAATTAGTTGTAAATTAATTAAGTTTATCAAATTGTACATATACAGGACATTCTATTGTTTAAAGATTAATGAATGTGAATGAAAAATTACAGCCAACATTTTCCCCATTTCTTCATTTCTTATCTACACGTAGAAGTATAAATTGGTTACTATAGTCAATAGTCTCATTCTTTACCGTTTTAATTCATTTTTAACTTATCATATGATCGCAATTGATGAAAATATGCTTTAAATTATCATATGATAGCCAAATAAAAATTATAATCAAATACGCGAATCACTAACTGTATAATGTAAATTTTACAAGCCCTAATCACACAACACAATAGACATTGGGACAAAAGGCTACAACATGAAACTTATTACATCGAAGTAAGCATATTGAACAGTTGAGGAAGAAGCAATATTTAAGAAAAAGAAAAAGAAATGCTTACCAAAGAAGTGTGGTAACTGGAAGACGAGAGAACGCATTGTATGCATTTACACGGGGACCCAAAGCAAATTGCTTGCCGCATCCAATGCAACCGGAAATGATACGTGAGGGTAGGAGGTAGGTTTAATAATTTATGTAGTATTTTAATATGAACAAAGAAAATAGATACAATGAGAAAATTTTCAGAAATTCAGAAAATAAATAAGTTACTTGCGATATTGCACCGAGTCCTATTTGACTAGTTTAATGATTGAACGACATTCTCTCTTAAGTTATCTATATTCTATCCAACTGAGGGTAGGGGGTACGTTTAATAAAAGAAATTGATATTTATACTGAAGTAATTTCAAAATAATTTAAGTTGGGGTATTAACTTCATTTTGACTTTTTAATTTTGTTATATAAATTAGGAAGGACAGAAGGATTTCTTCCGAAATTTGAGAATTTTGATTCTTAAGCATATGGAATTACGATTCCCTCTAAATCTTTCGACTTTTGACTTCAACTTTCTTTAATATATATTTTATAATATTCTATAATTTAATTGATTTAATATAATTTAATATTTAATTTATATATTTATGTCATAATATTGTAGAGCCCCTAAATAAATATATATATTAAAAAAGTGTAGGGCACTCTAAAATATTTATCTGATTCTTTTTATTTTTCAATTCCCACCTTCCTTTCCTAAAATTGAAGTGGGGTTGCAAACCAAACACTTGGAAATTCTTAGCCCTATTAACTGTGCCGCGAGACAAAAAATAATAATTTGTATTTTTTTATTATCAATAATTTTGTATTTTGAGAAAGATAAAGCTAATAAGCAATCAAAATTGAAATTTTATTTCTGACGAGTCCAATTCAATTTTTAAACCTAGATTTCTCTATATTTGGTGAAAATGAAGGGTAGTCAACGTTTTAGATGTACCATACTCCTTTGGCGACAAGTCTTTTCATATCGAATCGTGGGTAATTATTTGTCATCGAATCTAATTTCATATTCAACTAACTTTCAGATCAATTTAGATTGCTGTAATTTTTAAAAAATTCCGATTTAACTTAACTGTTTGCAAAATTAGCTGTAAAAATCAATTGTTTAATAAATTTATTTTTAGGAAAAATCAATTGTTTAATAAATAAATTTTCAAAGTATTGAAAATTTTAAAAATAATTTATATATATTTAATAAATTATGCTAGATTATACAGTTAAAGTATTATAATGAGATAAACAATTAATATATATATATTTTAAAAAAATATTGATGATTTAAATGATAAATAAAAAACTATTTAAGATGTAATAATTAAATTTAAAATTTTATTTAAATATCTATTTCATTTTTGTTTCAATTAATTTAATTAAATGAATGATTAAATATATTTCAGTTTAAAAGTAAAATTTTATATAGAGTTCATTTCAACCATGTTTCATGTCAAACACAACACAGTAATATGTGTGATTTAATTCTCACATATCATATTTTATTTAATTTTATTTAAATTTTAATAATATTATTTTTTAATTAAAAGTGAAATTTATTAATTTATTTAAGTTTAATTTGAGATTTTTGCTATTTATATGAGGTTATATTTGCAAATATATTTACGCTAAAACTGTTCCTTAAAATCAGATTCTTAAAAGCATATTTTTTCTTGTTTCTCAAAATTTACTTTAAAATGGCTGCTTTTATTAAAAGTGATTCTGAAAAAAATTTAATAAAAACTTAAAATAACTTTTAACTGCTCTAAATCACTTTTAATAATTCTAACACTAATTCTAAACGGGACTTTAGTCAAGCAAGTTGTTTTCTTTAAATTTATTTAGAACTTGTTTAATTAAACAAATAGAATTAACTTTTTCAATATATGTAAACTGAATTTTTTTTCTTTATAATTCAATCAAATAAAAGATTATGATTCTTTCCCATTTTCTTTTCCTTCGCTTTCCATCCTTAAATCTAAAATAACCTCATAAAACATATTAAAACGGAGCTATTAAATATATACCCCAAAGATTTTAGAAGAAATTGATATTTTAAGGGTTTTGATTGAATGTGAATTTATATTTTGCTAAAAGTTTTTATATTACTAATTATAGTCATTATAGTAATCAATGATGAGTTTCAATGGATTGCTAAATATAGTTAGCAAAACCATTTAAACAAATTAAAATAAAAAATTATCTCTACTAAGATTTTAATAATAGCCGTTAATGGCTGTCTCGTACTCATAATGAATGTGAATTTACATATTCAAATATTAATTATCCAATTCAAATTAAGCCAAATAAAAATGGCTACTTTTGACACTTAATCAAATTAAAATGACTCAGGATTTAAATTAGTAGTCTATAATCCCTAAATGGTGAGCCCCTTAATCCCTAAAACCTTGCCTTAAAATCATCAATGCACCGCTCTGAAGTGAGCTTTAGATATTACATTAAGAAATTCCAATTAAAAAATTGAAAAAATACATAAAATAAAATAAATGAAAAGGTTTGAAATCGAATAGAAAGGATATCCCATGCCATCTTTAACTTCCCTTTTGAGTTGTCAACTTGATATGATTGTCTTCTTATAGTTATCGCAGAAACGGAAACCTTGAGGACAACTCATCTCAAAAAAAGAAAAAGAAAAGAAAGAAAAACAGACACCATGTTTCCTTCTCCTTCATCTTCATCTTCATCTTCTTCAAGTAGTTTGATTTAATCATTTCATTTTCTTCCTACGTTCATTTCAATTTCTGTGTTGTTTATTTACTTTCATATGTGCGTATATAATATTCGTTTTAAGTGCCCTCAAGAAATAACCCAGTTAATTGAGAGTCGATTTCTGTTACATCAATTTCAGAGTGTTCTCATTTTTATTTTTAACAAAGTTTAAGTTATTCTTTTCCATATTTGCAGGAGAGGAGGGCGGGTAGGAAGGAAGAAAGAGTTTTAACGTGTTAATTTGTGCGTAATTAAGTGTTCTAAGTGATAATATTGTATTAATTTGTATTTATTTTCTTATTTCTGTATATTATGTTCGTTGTAATTGTTATTAAGAGATAATCTAATAAATTTTAAATTTGGAGACGAAATTTTTATATTTAGGTTATTATGTTTGTTTTAATTTTTTGATTTTTTGTTCTATAGAGTTTTGACGTGTTAATTTGTTTGTAATCCATTGTTTAAAGTAGTAATATTGAGTTAATTTGTATTTAATCAATTGTTCTAATTAGTAATATTCAATCTTGAGTACTCTGAACTAATACATGTTTCTAATCTCGATTGTTAGAGATTAAAATGAGTTTGCATACGCTTTAGTCATCGAATCATTAAGAGAGATGGAAGATGATATAAGAAATCAAAATATTTTTTTTATCTTTTTGGAAAATAAATTATAACATTAGATGATTTTTCATTAATCGTAAAAAAAAAAAAAAATAATAAATAAATAAATAGTTAAACATTGTTTGTTTTCTAGTTTGAGTAGGATATCTCTTAACCTTACTGTACGCGTACAAGCTTTCCCTTTGTTATCTTCTTCTCCAAAATATTTTTTAATTATATAATTATTTATAAATAAAAATAATAAATAAATCTGTATTTAATTAGATTAGAATAAACCTAAAGTTACCCCGGGGTACACGTAGATCATTGGCCGTTGACTCAACCAATCAATTTTAAAATGGGGGCCACAGTTTTAGGGTTAATGAGTTGCACTTGCACAAGTAAAAGTTTTTTATTTATATTAAATCCGTATTGATATGAAATCTAAATATCAAATGATATCTGAATTCCAGGTAAGTCGTTTATGAATGAGATTCTGAATATCTCTAAGTCATATACAAACCCAATCTTGACGTCACAGGTATTATTAGCTGTCTTTGTTACAAATTTCTCTCTTCTATTTTCTGGATTTCTCTTCCCCTCTCATCAAAATTCTCAGAAAAATTCGAACTGTGTTGGTTTCTTTTGAATAGCTCTCTCTATATATATGCAAAAACAGATAGGTCTGTGTGTGTTTCGCTTGTTTGATTGTCTCTCTCTCTCTTCTATCTTTCAAATGCAGACCCACGACATAGAACTTGGCCTTAAGAGTTTAACCGTTTGTCCAGAGATTGACCAGAAACATCAAAATTCTTACGTTATGACGTCTAATCTGTTGTCTTCTCCGTCGTCTCCAGCGTCGTTTTCTCATATGGGGGATTACATTG
>JAWDEX010177133.1:0-14776 GCA_035221805.1 Trichilia hirta | reverse complement strand
ATTGTATTATAAACGAATTTTCATATATCTTTTTTATCTTATTTGCAGTAATAAAAGACATAATTAATATAAATTTTGGATGCAACTTCATATGCAAGCCCATTGAAATTATTGTTGTTTATTTTTTTATATAAAATTCTGATGTATTCATTTTCTAATCTATGGTAACCAATTTTCTTCCAAGGGAACGAGCAAATGTAATGCCTATGAATTTCCTTGGAAACACAAAAAACAAACTATGCTTCTGTCAACCCTGGAATTTTCTTCCTTAACAAACAGAAAAACTGTTTTCTCTTTACTTTCAAAATCCAATAAAGTTATACCAACCCTAAAAGAGACTCAAATCTCTCCAATTTTTTGCCAGAAAACCTCTTGCTTCACTCCGGGAATCAGAGACCTATTGCTGCCTCCAAAGTATAAGATCCTGATAATTTTCACGAAATCATTTCATCAAAAAAGATTATTACTAACTACATTAGATCTGGAGAATTTGATTCCGCCCTTAGAGTAGACAACAACTTGACAATTAAGACAACTTTTACTTGGAATTCAATTATTGCCTGGCAAGCAAAAATGCGCGGAAAACTTAAGGAAGCGCAAGTAGTGTTTGATAAAATTTCTCAACCAAACACAGTTTCTTTTAGTATTATATTATCTTGTATATTACTGAATTCTGATGATATAGAAACCTTTTTTGATTTTTTTAACAGATTGCCCGTCAAAGATATAACTTCTTGGAATACGATGATACCAGGTTTTGTACGTAACTAGAACATGGACAAAACTCATAAGTTATTTTGGGCAATGCCAGAGAGGAATTGCGTTTCTTGGAGTGCTCTGATTTCTGGGTGTATTAAATGTGGGGAATTGGAAAATCTGTAGAACTTTTGAAGTTACACCGGTTAAGAGTGTGGTGGCTTGGACAGCAATGAGTAGCGGGTATATGAAATTTGGTAAGGTTGACTTGGCAGAAAAGTTATTTCAGGAAATGCTGATGAAGAATTTGGTCACATGGAACGTTATGATTGCAGGCTATGTTGAGAATTGCTGAGCTGAGGACGTTTTGAAGTTATCTAGGACAATGATGGGGTTAGGAATTAAGCCTCACGCTTCGAGTTTGAGTAGCATTTAACTGGGATGTAGTAAATTGTCATCATTGCAGTGGGGTAAGTAAGTTCGTCAGCTAGTTTGTAAGTCTCCGTTGTGAGATGATGCAATTGCACTGATTCTACTGATTTGTATGTATTGTGTGGCGATCTGGAAGATGCTAGGAAGTTATTTCTTGAGATTCAGCATAAAGATGTTGTGACTTAGAATGCAATGATTTCTGGTTATGCACAACATGGAGCAAGTGAAAAAGCTCTAGGTTTGTTTGATGAGATGGACAGGCGAATGAAGCCAGATTGGATCACTTTTTTTGCTGTGTTGCTGGCTTGCAACCATGCAGGACTGGTAGATCTAAGAGTCCAATATTTCAATTCAGTGGAAAAATATTATGGTATTGAAGCTAAGTTGGAGCACTTTACATGTATGGTTGACCTTCTTGGTCGAACTTGGAAGCTAGTTGAAGCTGTAGATTTGATTAAGAAAATGCCTCTGTAGACTGGATTATGAAAATGTCTTTTAAACCACATCCAGCCATTTTCCGAATCCTGTTGGATGCTTGTAGGATCCACAAATAATTGCATCTGGCTGAGTTTGCTGCCACAAGCTTGCTTAATCTTAATCTGGCAAACACAGCCGGTTATGTTTAACTTGCTAGTGTTTATGCTGCTATAAAAAAATGGGACCGTGTTGCTAAGATTAGACAATTAATGAAACAAAATAAGGTCGTAAAGACACCTGGATGGAGTTGGATTGGGATGGAAAATGTGATTCACGAGTTTTGATCATTGATAGGTTGCACCAAATGAAGTTGGTAGGCTATGTATAAGACCTTGAATTTGCATTACATAATGTAGAAGAACAAATGAAAGGGCAAACTCTTGCTGTTTCACAGCGAGAAGCTAGCAATTGCTTTGGCATTATTAAAGTGCCATTAGGGACTCCCATTCGAGTGTTCATAAACTTGAGAGTATATGGGGACTGCCACCATGCCGCCAATACTTATTAGCAATAGAAAGAAGAGAAATTATTGTGAGAGGTGCTACAAGATTTCACCATTTTAAGGATGGGGTTTGCTCCTGTCGTGATTACCGGTGGCAATAAAATGTTTCCTTTTGAGAGAGAGTTCTTACTTGACTGGAAGTGCTGGAAACGTAAACTTAGTCCGTGTCAAAAATTCCTAAAAACGCTGAACTATGATGGTGTAGAATCTGTCTCAGTTGGATCACCACAGGCGAGCTTGCAGCTTACCACTTCAGGTCGCTAGGATTAGGAAATATTTTGCAACCTGTGAAAACATTTTAATCAGATTGGAATCTACAACAGTCGACAAATTAGAGCAGGCTAAATTTTTCTGCCAATGCTGCTACTACCTACTGGTATTCTGAGCCTGGTGATCTTCATCTAGTTATGAACATTGAACAGAAAGAATTTGGGGGCCATGGATTGCGTGTTGGCAGAATTCTTGAATTGGGAATAGCATGTGGTTCACAAGTCAAGCTCAAGCAAATTAGATTCATCAAGAATGAGCTTCAACTTGTAAAACTGAATGGCGGAAAGGAAAACGTGAGAACTGAATTTTAAATTTACTAGGCATGATGTTGAGAAGCATAGGGAAAGGGAGAGCATGTCGTAATGGATGACTGAAATTAGATCAGTTACGCACTAGGCATATTTGTAGCGTTCGTGGTGTCTGGGAAATTTCAAAGAATCACATTTTAGCAACGGAACAGGTAAACGTAGGGCTACAAATGTGGGAATCGACCTTTTAGCGGTTAATTTAAATCCTGTTTCGTGTTAAAAGCTACAGTAAATTGGTGGAATGTCTCCGTCAAACCGGGCTGAATACAACCGTAACCCTAAACGTTTTTCACGGCATTCGTTGCTTACAGTAGTGGGTTCGTAAAGAGACGATAGCTACCCCTCTTACTGGCTTTTAAAATGTCGCCATCCTTCTCGCGTACATTACCGGTGGGACGTAATAGATTGATAAAACCCACCAAGTCTTTCTTTTCTTTCTTTTTAATTAAAAGTAACCCAAGAATGGTTTAACTTACAGCTGCTAGCTTGAAGGTACATTTGTTGTGGTATTGTATTTTATTTTGAAAGTGAAGGCAAAAAATGTATATAATAACATTAATTTTTTAAATTAGATTCACACAATTATTGTTTAAATTATAACACTATAATTTTAAATGAATTTTTATTATTATGAGATAAAAATTAAAAATATTATATATTAATATAACGGGAGAATGTCTTATAGTTTTTTAAATGATAATTATTTTTTATTTTATATTTTGTGACAGAAATTTCAAAATTTTAACGTTGTAATAAATATTTTTTAACTTTTTTATCCTTTTTTGCAATATAATGATTATTATATTTTTAATCTTTATAAAAGTATAAAAAAATTTTAAAAAAAGTTCTTATATAATTAATGCATTTTTTATCTTTTATAAAATATAAATTTTACTAATTAAATTTTAAACATTTTAAATAATTTTTAATAATAATTTTATATATTTTTTAATTTTTATATTATTATAAATATTGTAATAGTCATTATACTATAGAAACGAAAAAAAAATTGAAAAATTAATTTAATAAAAAATATTTATACTCAAATTTCATGAAAATTTTTGTTACAAAACATAAAAACTGAACGCATTTGTCATCCAAAGAAACCATAATTAGTATTTGTTATTCTCCTTTAATTTAAAAATAAATAAATTATATTAACTAAAATTTTACAACTTTAAATTCATTTGTTATTATAATAATTGTACTTTATTTTTAAAATAAAATAAAAAAAATTATTTAATAATATTAATTTTTTGTAATACTTATACATATTTATATTTATATTTAATATTTAAAACTTTCTCGAACACCCTACCCAAAAGTTAATAATACTAAACATTTCCAACAAAGAAATCACCATACTCTCTTCACGAAGTTTGGATGGAAAAGCTCAGCATATATCACGGTTAGCGGCCAAAACTATCATCGAAGGCTGAGATAGTGAATTACACATAAAAATAAATAAAAATAAAAAATACTGAATAAATATATTTTCATAAAAAACAAATTGAAGGAAAACAACCACTGCATTCATTAGCTACACTCGAGGCAAACAATAAAGAATAGGCGATACAGCAAGGCAGATAATGCTATTCATCAATATTCCTAATTTGTACAAATGTTCTTTTTTAAAATCAAATAAATTGAAAAGAATGAAATTTTTAACGGCATTGGACAACTGACAAGAAAAACAAAACCATAGCAAATCATTAACATGACCTTCATATAAAGCATAAGGAACAGAGGACTAGTTTTGAAAAAAAAAAAAAAAAAATTGAAGAAGAAGAAGATAAACGTAAGTCCACTAACACCAATCCCGTTTTAAGTGGAGCAACAACCGGCTTTCTGGTTGACAGGCTGTCCTCGGATCTGCACTGTTGGGGGCCTAGCATTGTTCATGGCGGGTTGGCTTGCCATCCTGCAGATAAGAGCAAAAGTTAAAAAAAAGACCTTTTATTTAGGTTTCGAAAAAGTGACCAGAAAAGCATACATCAATCCTACTTCTTATAGCAATACAATCACAAATGGAGGATATTGGATCTATAATAAGCAATGCAGCAAACAAGAATAACATTTTTTATATTTCTTTAAAATGAATCTGAGCATTAAATCATTCAGAGCAGTACCTATTCTTGATTGAAGCAGCCATGGCCATGAAAGCTTGTTCGACATTGGTAGCATTTTTAGCACTTGTTTCCATGAAAGGAATCCCAATTTCATCAGCGAATGCCTTAACAAAGAAAACATGAAAGTTCAATATTAAGAAGTAAAGAAATATATTTTCAACAAACATGCAAATAACCCGGACTACTAATATATACCTTGGCTGCCTCATAGGATACAACTTTGTTTGCTGTGAGATCACACTTGTTCCCAACTAAAAGCTTGTTCACATTTTCACTTGCGTATCTGTCAATTTCACTCAACCATTGCTTAACATTGTTGAAGCTCTCTTGGTCTGTGACATCATAAACAACCTGAAAAAAACAGCAGCAAGAGACAGACGTTTACAGAAAGTAAACTGAATGATGGAGAAACAGTTAAGAAAACGTACAGAACTTACAATGATACCATGAGCTCCACGATAGTAACTGCTTGTGATTGTCCTGAAACGCTCTTGGCCAGCAGTGTCCCACTGTGTGTCCAGGAAAAGGCATAACCCATTAAATCAGAAAAAAAAATCACCAGAAAGTTACAAAAGCCAAAACCATGTTATAGAATCTATACGAAGTTTCTTCACATATCAGAACGAAGGAAAAGTATGACAACATAGAAAGCCAAAACCATGGTATACAATCCATATGAAGTTTATTCACATATCAAAAAGAGTAAAAAGTATGACAGCATACAAGACAGCATATCCTTCTGAAGGAACAATTGCAATTTATTTACAAATAAAAAGACTAAGCCATTCTTTTAGAAGAAGGAATTCAAATGCATTTTTAAATAAACTTATCAAACTTAAAGAGGATAGCAATGGCCATTCCACAATAGCCGCAAACCACCAGCAGACTATGTTAGTTGTACAATCTTTGGATATAAAACTTCATCTCTCAGCTTTATATCTATCCTACTTTGATACAGAATTTTACAGTTTCTAAATTTCAATTTGATTGTCACGGAAGCTGAACCAGAATCAGTGGCATTTATTAAACTCCTAAAAATTCAGCATATATGAAAAGGCAACTTACAATTTGGAGCTTAATGGTTTTCCCATCCTGTTCCACAGTCCGGATTTTCTGCATAACAGAATAAAATAGGAAATTGGTTCCCATGATAACTTTAAACAGAAAATAGCAACAGCACACATTCTCTGCATAATAAATGAAGACCAAGAATAGGAAACTAATTACTTACAAAGTCAACTCCAATGGTGCTAATGTAGCTCTCCAGATATGAATCATCCTATATATGAAACAAAGGAATCAAAAATTACTAATTGTTGAGGTGTGCCAAGTCAAACTGCAAAGCCATGGTAATTGTTTTCAACTAATAGTGGATATTCAATCATCCACATCATGTTGCAATTGCTTCAAAAGTCGATATTCAAACTTTAAAAATCTCAAAATTTCACCCAAACATCAAAATCCTCTATTGAAATTTTACTTCCATTTATGGGGAAATTTGCCTCATATTGGTTTCCTTTGTTTTCTTTTTACAGAAGTCCAAAAGACATTGTGTTCGCAAAAAGCTTGGCAATCTTTAAAAACACACACATATATAAGAGAAAGCAATAACAATCACCAAAGTACACATCCAATATTACATTTCCGTAACTTCAACTTAAATAATAGGAGTGAAAACAGAAAGACACGAGAACTTACAGCAAACCTCAGAAGTAGACATGATTTGCCAACACCGGAATCTCCAATAAGCAAAAGCTTAAACAAATAATCACTGCAAATAACATAGAAAGTAATTCACCCACATAAAGAAGGATTTTAAACTGAAACAAACACGCACTCGTACAAAAATTAAAACAGCGTCCCACATCTGTTAAAAAAATTAAAACAACGAGACACATAGCCCCAACTTAACATAAGAATATACGCCCATAATTCAACCTCGAACAGAAAACAACGGCCCGAGCTAAGTCTATAAATCAAACATCGCAGATTTCTATTCAAATCTTAGGCGAATTACAAATCTCACGAAACCAACCAAAGATAATCCCTATACAAGCTATTTAAGATATCATATTATCGCGTACGCTCGATCAATCACCAAAATAAAACACCAAAGCTAACCGGCCAACGGATCCGAGACTAAATCAGCAAGATCTAAAAAAATAATCGGGTGAATACCAAAAAATTTCATCAATTGTCAGAAAAAAACTACGAATTCGAAACGACAAAAGGGAATAATAATTGAACAAATGACAAAAAAGAATCCACGAATTTATTACAGATCCAATCAAATTAAATCTAATATAATAGTACATAACATTCGTAGGGAGGAAAAAATCTTACTATTCGTTATTCATGTTTTATGTGGCGTGTTGGATCGATTGAATCACGAGAACCAGGACGAGAAGATGAATAGAATTTGAAGGCGAGAAATAGACCGTAGTTTCGTATGTTCGCCGGTAAGAGAGGAAATGGATGTACGAGTGGAGGAGAAGTAAAGGAAATTTAGAGACTATAAAGATGCGAAAATGCCGGGTTTTATATTTATTTTAGTTTTAATATATTATAATATGATGAAGGGAATTGTGTTTTGTGGAATGACGTGGCATTAGGAAGCAGATGATGCCATGTGTCGTGCTTTTATTTTATGTAAGTTGAATGACGAATTCGGGCATTTTCTTCTCCTGCATCCAACCAATTTCTTCTTTCGTCACTTTATAAATTAAATAACCTCATTAAAAATATATATTTACGAAACTTGCGGAATACAAATGACGATAAGCAAGATTCTGGTAATTAGAATTTCCTTATTATCATTTAATACCAAAAAAAATTAGCTTAAAGAGATACTAAAATTATATAACTAACAATCCTATATTAATATCATGTATAGTCTATTTTTACTGAAATAAAAATAAATAAATTATATAAAATAATAATAATATTATTATTATATTAATTTTTGTAAATAAAATTTGTATATTTAATAGTATAGATTTTTACGACTCAAGTTTGATTATATTTAATATATTCAAGATAGTAGATAGAAAATAACTCATATTCTAAAATTTAATTATGTACAAAATTAACTTTTGTTTAATTTTAGTAAAATCAATTACTTATTTTAATGGGCAATATTATTTTTTTTTTAATTTACTATTTTGTGAATGAGGATTGTACCTCTAATTTATAAATTTTAATGATCGATGAGTTGTTTATTTGTTGAGATAATTCAATAATGAAGCTTAAGCTATATATACTTCGCTTCTACAAATAAAAAGAATGCTGTGGCTTAATTTTCATTAAAATACAACACAAAATCCTTGAAGGGAGAAAGCGGCTTCATTGGTGATTGGTATTTTGGTCAACTTGTAAGCTAAAGTGTCAAGCCTCGGAGGACGAAAAAACAGTTCCGGTTGTTGCCAAGCCGCTTCCTATACGGGTAAATTGTAATAAAAGAGATCATAGCCAATGCTCCACGTTTGAGACACCGAACTTGACCGACGATTACAACACTTCTTGTTCGTGTTTGCAGACATTTTGAGAATGGAAACAATCTCATTACAGGCGCGTACATTAAAGTCTAGTCAAAACGGTTAAAAATGACGGCTTACATCAACGTGACAGATGTTCTTGAATCAAGAATGCACGGCTCCCTCCAAGAAAACTAACAGTTCAAACTTTGTTTCTTTTGCTCTTGTTCAACCTTCAAACTTTCAAAGGGGTAAGTAACAACCAATTAGACGACTCGATAGATGAATATATAATAATGAAATAGATTTAATAAATAAAACGCACTTTTCATCTTTTTGCCTTTTCTTTCAACGTAGGATTTTCAAATAATTCTATAAAAGTGTTGCTTGAAATATACATATGATAAGTAATAAATTACTGAATATATTAAAAGAACAATTTATAATGAAATTTTATGTCAATGAATTTAATAAAAATGTTTTTAAAAAATTTAAGATTTATGTGTTTTTGCTATTACAAATTTAATTTTAAAGCTAAGTAGATTTTCTTTGACATTTATTATGTTTTTATTTATTTAATTTACATTAATATATTAATATTTAATAAAAATATAAACTATACAAAATTCAATTATAAAAAATAAAAATTTAAATTATCAATTTTTATTGGTGATGACGAGATGCAAGTCCTTGTCCAAATGACATGGTTGGGCTCCAATTTTGCATTCATTCTGACTCTATGAGCAACGAAATTGGTGAACACATGACCAAAAACACGACATTGCTGTTATGTCATTGTTTAACGTGGCACGCTACCTTGAACCGCATCGATAATCAAGCATATTGATACTAATCTGCATCATAAAGGAGAGTTTACACTGTTAGATTACATCGTTATAATGATGTCGTATCTCGGGGTTATATGCGTGTGTGGTGGTTTCTTTAGACATTCGGGGCGGTTGATGGTGTAAAAATAATTTTTTATTTAAAGTTATATAATTATTTTAATAATTAAGTTTTATAAAAGTATATTAAAATAAAAAATTAAATTAAAATATATTGAATAATTTAGTTTTTCAAAAAATTTAAAAACTTTTATTGCTAAAAATTTAAAATTTCCATTTTTTTAATCTTCCAATCGCTCTCCTCTACTTCCAACTAATGACAGACAAAATTTGAAATGAGTTTTTTACATTTTTGGCAATACAAAAGTCATATCAAACGTACCCTAATTTATATCCACGTGTCCGGAAATATGTTTGGAAAATACAAACAATTCAATCGTCATAATTTTTGCCAAAAAAAAATTTGAAGAATATATATATAACCACGGTTCACGCGTCCCGGATATATACTGTTTATTGATCGACATTGTGTTGTGTCAAAACAATAAATAATATTATTAGTGCTGCGGATTCTGATATTGAACCGAAAACGAAGATCTTGATTGTGAGTCCTGATCCTCATCGTGGTTCATTTCATTCACCAACGACGTGCAAAAATCTCATTCGAAAGAATTAAGAAAACAAGATGCACAGATCGTCGAGCAGTTCGGGATTCGGAGAACAACCATTGCGATCAAACAACAAGGACACCAACTACCAATTACCAACATACGATCCCCAGTCGGACATAGCCAAGAAAGAACGCTCTCGTCTCAGATTTGCTGAAAACGCAGTCCACGCAATCCCTCTCGTTATTGTTCTCTGCGCCATTATCCTCTGGTTCTTCTCCAAAACCGGTAATAATAGACTCTAAAATTCTCCATGTTTTTTTCGATTATCGGTTCATTGTTTGTTCGATACAAATATTGCTTCGTAGTGTATTCCTTCAATTCATAATAGTTTTGTTTATCCGAATTACTAGATTTGAGGATATTCTGTAGCTTTTGATATATTTTTAGTGTCATTGACTCAGTTAGTTTTTTGCTTCTCTGTTCATTTTTCATCTGAATCTGATTGATTATCCTCTTCATAGAAGAGATATTTGATTTCTCATTTCTGGGTTAAGTAGATTAGAGGGCGGAGAATGAAATTTTGTTTACCTGCTATTAGTCTATGGCATATCTGTACTTGATTGGGAGTCTATTTCAATTTAATAAAAATGCCGTTCTGTTGTAGCAAATTTGAGGTTGGATGGTGAAACTCTGCCAAGTGGTATTTATATATATATATATGCACTCTTGGCCTTGCCATCATAAGTTTAAAATCACAATTTTTAAGACAACCGTTGCATGTTTATTCAAATTGTGATTGCTTGAAAATTGTTTTCATTTTCAATTACCTGTTCTTCTTTCCTCGAAAAGAGGATTTGAGTGCAGTTGTTTGGTTATTTATGTTCTCTTGATTTTATACGACGTACATCAAAATTGTAAACTCTTAATAATAAGTTTGCTTAATTAATACTTATAAAGATCGAAAAAATTAGTCTATGTTTATATCACTGTAATATTCAATGTCAAAAAAGCTAAGGTTATTGAATTGTTGGCAGAATCTAGGATTTGAAAATTAGTACCACAAGGATGTTGTTGGTTCATGGAATCATTTTAACAAACTTGAAGCTGGAAGACTTTGGTCCAACAAGTGAAATGGTGCATATTATATCTCACAACCACGAGATTACAGAAGAAAGACAGATTATTCCTTCCTGTCAAAGAGATTACCATTCAGGAATTAATGCTAATTTAATTTTTATTTTAAGAATGTACATGGACTTTCGTTTTTTGTGAATGATGCGCTATGATTCTGATTTTTTGACAACAGTTTCATAGTAATAAGATACAGAGGAAAGCGTCTTTCACTTGTCCGTATATATTTGTTGCCTCCTTATGAATATAAGTGTTTTCACTGTTTCATTCCAATGTAGTTCCGATCCTAAATAATTTGATAGAAACAGTGTTTTCATACTAGGTACATCTTCTTTGCCATCATTTGATGTATGTTACCTGGGTAAACCTCTGACTTTGTCTAAAACATAGGTTCATCATTTGGTTTTCGTGATTTACTGATTGGCAACCATATTTAGAACAGATTCGACTCTGCCAGAATCAGAAGTGGTTCCTATAGGATTTCAATATTATCCACAGATATAGCCACATTATATTTTATGGGAGGTGGGCTTTGTGCTTGGCAATGCACAAGTGTATTGTGTGGGCATCAGCTAACAACTCTCATTGCACGGCTTTCTCTCATCAGAACTCAAAAGAAAATCAACTGATATGTCTGAGTTTTTGTACGTCAAATTGTCAGGACAGCAGTTCTGTATGAATGGTGTTATTTTTGAGTGACTTGGACCATCTATATACTGATCCAGTGTGCGGTAAAGGATTGTCAGTCTCCCATGTGAATGTCAGCATTCTTTGTGCCGCATATTGACATGATGCATAGGTTCCCATGGGCCATGTATAATAAAGATCTGCTTACAGAGCACAAAATTACAGGAACCTATACACACGTTAACATTACTTGATTTGCAATACAAATGAAGATTTGTAAGTCATTATACAATTGTATAGAAAATGAAAAAAAATGAATGTGTAAAGTTCTCTATACTATGGAACGGAAATAAAAACTAGCCTTGGGCTAGTGTTCTGCTAGCCCTAGATGATATATGTATTTCTAGACTTGGTTACAATACATCCACCGTATTGATACTTCTACGTTTTTGATAATGTAAAACTTTAAAACATCGAACATCAAAACATGAAAAATAAAGGTGAATGTATTGTAGTCAATCCTGTATTTCTCTCATTTTTCTGCAAAACGTCTTCACCTGAAATCTTAAAATTTTAGGCCTGCCGGGCCTATCCAAGTTTGCTGGTACTGTCAACGGAAAGATACGAGGCCATCTCTCGCTTCCATATGATCTGAGAGTTTCTTCCACAGATGCCGGTCCAGACTTGGTGGCATTTGCAAGTTTTTTGGCGAGAACTACAGCATCCTCCAATGGACAACAAGCACCTTGCCCTTGATTTGGAGTCATCGGGTGCTACACATCACCAACCAGTACAACTCTTCATCTTGAAGCAGGAGGGATGATTGCTGGCCACAGCCAGTGGTTTACCAAGAGAGTTCTGATGATAGTGTCATCTAGGTTAAGATATATAATGTCCAATAGTTCTGCATGCTAGTCTCTTACTAGATCTTTAGCTTGTTTTTTCAAATCAGCAGGATCGGTAATTTTAGGACCTGCAATAAGACGTATCCCAGATTTTTAACAGAGCTTAATAGAACTCTGGTAGGAGAAACAGGAAAATAACCGGCCCATAATCCTCTTCCATGGATGTAATTGACTTTTGGTTCAAATGGCTGCCCATTGGGATAATGTCCAAGCCCTCAGTAAGCGCAATGCCCTACATGATGTCTTCCCGCAAATCCCATCCGGTGACCCGCCTAGGTACTGGAGACAGGATGCCATCGCACCCGATAAAAATCTGCAGAAAAGTTGATTTCAGTCACCAAACTCAGATAACAACGTCGTTAGGCCCACAAATTCAGCCAACACTTTTCCAGAATAAGAAAGTGAAACAAGACTAAGGCTTCAGTTAAAATTGTAGTGCTATTGATATAATTTATAGGGAAAGCTTATTTTTCCACTTATATTTCAAGTCAAACAATTTTGCTAGGTATAGCTTTAGGCCACAATATCTCAATACTAGAGGAAGTCTAAGTTTAGTCACAACAGAAGAAGATTGCAAACTGAAGAACATAATTTGAATAATCTAATTAATTACTGATCATACGGTTAGTCCTCTGACATCCAGTTCCTGTATCAATGCAAGGCATAAAGGGGGAAAAAAAAAAAGGGAGCAGAACTCTGAAAATAAGAGGTCAGGAATTATCTCTGCATATGCATACAATGAAATTGAGATAAAATTAACTAACCTTTGCAGATAACCGACTTCCGTCCACCAATTCCAAAAGAGTTTCCCCGTTTGTACTTGTTTCTATCTTTGCCAGCTTTGAAGAAAATTGGACTTACTGCTGATTGGCAAGAATCTCCAAAAGAATTTTCCTCTCCACAGCACGGATCTCCTGGCTGCACCATCAAAGCTTTCAACATCACCGGATTAAAAAGAAAAAAGGGGGAAAATCCAATGTTTTCTGCAATATTTACCCTATAACAGAAGATAAAAATATGATAATTTTAAAAAATTTTAATTATTCACGTCTCATATGAACTCTCGCTTAATTTAAACAGTTTTCATAAAAAATATCTATTAAAGCCAAGTTTTTAACACCAAATAATTATTCATTCCATCAACAATTGTCTTTACTTATATATATGGTGTTTTATTAATATCTAACTTTAATATTAAAAAAATCACTTTTATTTATCATAAAAATAATATATACTTGATTAATCTACCTTACTTATCATACAGACAAATTACTATTTTAAGCTTAATTACTATTATATAAACAGTATTATTATTCACAAAGACAAAATTAATTTTCAAACAAAAAATTTCAATATTCATGTAGTTTGGATTATCCATTATATGCATAATCATTTTAATAGATAGAAAAGAATTTATTTATAATGATCTCGATAAATTGTCGAACAATTAATCGAATCATGCAACAGCTTAGGTTTTTCAACCATTTTAAAGCCAGATTTTTTTTTTTTCGTTTGGTCCAACTACTCGTTAAACAAATAATCACATTGTTAAAAATTATTGTTTAACTTGTCTAACAAATTAAATAATTTAATTTAGGTTAATTAGAATTTTCTTTTTATCCTAAATCAATTTCTAATATTTTTTAAAATATTAAAATTAAATTTTGGCATGCATTTTAAAATAAATAACATAAATAATAATAAAATAACCTAAAATTAATCATATTTACCATGGGCCAATCAAAACATACCAAATTATATGAGTGCATTAATATGTTATATAAGTAAAACATTATAAACATTTCATTAAACAAAATCATTACTTTGGATAAAAATTAAAATTAGGCTAATCAAAATTAGCCAAGTTATTTAACTAATTAATACACCATAATTGACATTATCCAATCCATAAAAAAAGAATGATGTATTTTTGTATAGTTGATAACATGAAATCATATACCATCTTAACATACATCATCATTCAATATATACATATAACTTATCAAATAAATATATGCATACATTTTCAACACATATATCCATATTATCTCATAACATACATATAAATATTATCAATTAATTAATTCATTAATTATGAAAACATATATATATTAATCAAATTAATATATATTAACCTAAATCAATTAATTCATAGAATTAATCACTTTCTAAGCAGTCTAATCAACAATTAAAAATTAATCATTGAAACATAACCACGGCCAAACCAATCCATAAAGCATTTATAAACAAAACATAATATTTAACCATTAAATGCCATGCCTTTTTAAAATCAATATACATAGTTAACAATTAACCATGTATTTATGATTAAAATCACAATATTTATGAGTTCAAATCAATATGGTTAAA
>JAWDEX010177123.1:0-14777 GCA_035221805.1 Trichilia hirta | reverse complement strand
TCTATCTATATATATATATATATATATTCTAAGCTTTTTGGAAGTTGTAGTCTGATTCAATCCTGAAAGCATAATTATGGTTTGGGTTTTTGATTTTCTTTTAAATGTTTTCTAATGTATAAAAAAATTATTATTTTTTATGATTATAACAAGAATCCACGCTATTATTACCTAAATGTGTAGAAGTATATTAAGAATATTGAAATTATTTTATTTTACTAATTAATTGAAAAATACATTAATTAATAATATCATTTCATATATGCAATAAAACTATAATATTTCATGTGATCAAAAAGTATTTGGTACTAATATTTTAAATATTTTTAATTTTTTTTAAATTAAGTGAAAATAAATAGTAACAAACATATATTTATGATACGTAATTTAACATTAAAATATACTTTAGTCATTTGGATACCGATGAAGCATCTATTTGTTGCTATAATAAAAATAAAAATGAAAATGAAACGGACCGATTTGTTATAAATGAAGAACTCAAAGACCCATATATTATTATCCAAATCACCATTATTTTGCTGATAATACTTTTGTTGTTCATCTCTCCATAATCTTAGTAGTGAAAGATCCCATTAGCTTCCAAGGCCACTTTCATTCTTGTTTGTAAAACAATGTTTAATTAATTAATAATTAATAATTAATAATTAAAGACTTCTATATTGCAAAAATCGCCACCTTAACTTGTACCGACCAATGACAAAATGTTAGTCAACCATTTACCATATCGTAATTAATTAATTAATTAACAACAGATAATCAATCATCTTAGCATGTGATTATGATAATAATTATTTGACAAATTGATGAGACTTATCCTTATTACCATGGAAAAAGGAATCATTCCAACGTCAATTTGTTCCAATTCCGCAAGCTAAACCACATGCAAATTTTCATTATTTTTTCAAAATAACTAAACTCAAATTTCAACCTAGATAGGTACCTTTATATTGTTTTATCACCTTTCATGAAAAATAAATTAATGTAAATGAAAATGAAAATGCATCAATCTTAATTTTAATTAACTCAAATTATTATTTTTAAAATTTTCGTGTGTTATATTAAATTGGGTGATATTATTATTATTATTATTATTATTATTATTATAAGCACATCATATGACAAAGAAAATTTTAATAACTTTTAAAAACACCAATTTCAAAGCATTACCAAATGCATAATCAAACATTAATATTATAGGATTATCATTTCAAGATTTGCAAAAGGAAACCATATTAGAGTAATGACATTTGGGTCCTTATATTTAATGATTTCTTAAGCAACAACATAATTTATCCATTCATATCAAACAGGTCCTTACAATTCATATTAAAGTAATCGATTACCCTGAAAAATTTAGGTTATGTGACTTAATATTACAGGGTGCCAGTTATTTTAATGAAAGATAGGTATTTATTAATATAAATTGAAATACTTTATCCTTACTCGAGAAATAGTAAACATTAGGGAAATACGCCCATCTCCTCTCACAATTCAACGTTGGGCTGGGGCATCTGGGCGTATACTTAAGTACACGGTCCAAATCGTATAAAATGGATGGCAAGATATCCTAAATGCATAGAATTTATTTTCTCAAGACACCCATTTATATGCATTAAAAAAATTGGTGATTTTTAAAATTTTTTATGATAATTCATGAAACCATTTTCATCATAATGTTATGTTGTAACATGATTTTATAATATAATTATATACAATATTAAAAGTATAACATTGGTATCCAATCTTTGTGTCAAGTGTTCAACACAAATATAATTGCTAAATAATGTCTTAAGTTCCTAACCATCGATCATGCAATAACAATTGATGTATTTTGAGTAATAAATTGTTAATACATTTTTTATTTAATTTTTGAAGGTAGATTATTAATTTTTTGATAGTTGAATGAATTCTTGTGAAGAAATATTGATGATTAAATAATCAAATTAATTTGTTTACAAGAATATGCAAATTAGAGAAGAAGTAATTAATTAATAAATGTGAATTGATCAAATCCAACTTAAAATAAAAGTAACACCTAAGTCACACTCAAAAACCTTCAATAATAAATTTGTGTCCAATCATATCTCCGAAATAATAAAGATAATCTATTTAAATAATGATATCTATAATGCCCTAAAATTATATGCATAATAAAATATAATTAATTGAATTACTGGTTAAAAGATTTAAATCAAACACTTACTCTTTAAGGGAAGGGGGCATTTGAACTTGAATCTCCAATTTTAAGCAGTAAAGATGCAATTTTTACTAGTTAATTATCTACAACCATATATATTCTTTCAAATGATTATAACGTTAGCTGCAAGTATGAAATTTTAGAACACAAAAGTTAAAAATTTCTAACAAAATTTAAAACTTCTAAGTTTTATTTGAAACTTGTAACACTTTTTTGTTTTTTTTAAGTATCCTTACCTAATACCTTGTCCTGCTCCTAGGTGCGAATTCGATTGAGAATTTAAATATAAATAGCTACTAAATGACTCCACCATACTCCACTTTGTCACCAAATTTCAACTTAAACGACAAATAAAAAGCAAATAGTCATTAAACCATCGAAACTATGATCCTGGGAAGAACACAAAAAAATTTAAATTTATATATTGTGATGAGTTTTAATATGTCCAAAGTCTTACATAGGATGAAAGAGAACAAGTTAGAGCCAAGGATAGACTTCCCGGAAAGAAACGAAAGCAAAATAATGCCAATTTTGTTCGCAATATCATACTATTCAAATACCGGCAAGTCATCCTTGGCTCAAACCTACTCTCCTTCACTTCCATGAAAGACATCTTGTAGACAAGCAACATCGACTATTAGCAATAGTAATGTACTCTTCACAACTAATATCCTATACATAGCAATAATGGAATGCTTCCAAATTTATAGGCAAACATATATGTATATTTGTGGAGATTGCACAATATTTTAGTTGATATTCCAAATCTAAACATATTCCCGAAAAGGAATGTTGACCAATAAATTTTTCACGCAT
Source organism: Trichilia hirta (assembly GCA_035221805.1). NCBI lineage: Eukaryota > Viridiplantae > Streptophyta > Magnoliopsida > Sapindales > Meliaceae > Trichilia > Trichilia hirta. Next base: position 11,743 of record JAWDEX010177123.1, on the reverse strand, counting down.
ACGTGAAAGCATTTACATAAATTTTTGTGAAAAATATTAAAAATACAAATATTTTATATAAATTATAGTATATAAACCAACGTGATACTGATATAATTATAATATTAATTGACCAAAATACAAAATTAATTAATAATAAAATAAATAATATAAATTATATTACAATTCGTTTTATCATATATGTCACATTAATTTAAGTTTATTTTGTATCTTTAATATATTATTGATATTCATACAGTTTGATTTCTCAAGCTAAAAGAGAGTATTGACGATGATTGTGGGAATAGAATCTTTGAGTGGTAGGGAATTAATGGTTTATTGAATGCTATTCTTCTCAATAATATATGGACGTTCTGCAACTTTCATTCATGTTTCTTAATAATTATTTTTGTTTTTCTCCTCACATTTTCCAAATCGTTCTCAAATTAATTCATGCATGCTCAATGCTCGATTGTGCACATCTAATGCCTGTTGTACTTTTAAACTTTACTTCTAAGCTTGCGTCTCAGTAACACTTGGTTTATGACATCTATACGAGGTAAAAGAGAAGATAATTTGGATTGAATTGAATGATGCAAATACTATTTTATGAAATTACACCAAACTATATATCCAACGTTATTGAGAATTAATTAACACTACTAATTTCCTCATTTGATAAATCTTTTTCATTCCATCCCCACGAAACGAAGTATACAAAGATTAATTAATAGTGGGAGCACAGCGAAAGCTATAGAGAAAATGACAATTAGCAAACAAAAGAGGGACGAACAGCTGGCTTTTAGAATGAAGGAAGAAAAAAAGTTAAGTAGACTACTATTCTATACGAATAGATTTGAAGATGGTATTTGACTGATAAATATCCATTATTCATTCGTTAATTATTTGATGTATATTTGAAGAGAAAAAGCTTTGACAAGTTTCAATATTCTCCTTTTAAGCTACTACGGAGAGAGAGATGAAATTGTATTTTCCTTTTTTTTTTTAACGAACCCCAGCAAAACTGAGGGAATATTATTAAAAGAAAAATTACAAAACCAAAAACAGTGGACGCCAAACCCCTACAAAGTGATTAAAACAAAACAAAACAAAAAAAAAACTATAATTAGAAAACCTATTGGTGTGTAGAAAGGAATTTATGAATCTCAATAGGACTTCTCCACCAAGTAAAATCCACTTAGTGACGAGAGAGATGAGATAAGATTTGACCTGCATTGATTCTCTATGTCTCGATATAGATTTGAGATAAAAGAGTGGAAGAAAGCATGCATTGTATTTGTTCCTTATCTAGTCATTTACTCAAGTTGGTGGTGTTAGGGTTTGGTCTTAAATTCTAGGGCTATATTTGTGGGAATCAATTCATCTTAAATCACTTTTATCGTCATGAAACATCCGTTGAAATTTGAACGTTGATAGAATTTCCCAGATGTAAGACGATCTAAAAAAAAAAAAGAAAAAAAACTTCAACTTAGAAAGAAGTTTTTTTTCCCTTTGTCTTGACTCTCTCTCTCTCTCTCTGTCTCTCTCTCTCTCACTTATTTAGCACTTCAGAAATTAAACAAAGAGTTATGCATTGCTTGTCAATTAATTCTTTCACTATATTTTCTTCTTCTGCTGCTGTTTTCCCATGGTGGTTTTGTTGGGTCAAACATATTTTACTGTGGGATCTAGTTATATACTAGCTAGTAACGAGAAATCAGCAAAATATTCATTTCTTTATAATTTTGTTGTTTGCAAATCCTAGTTTAATATTATAATTGAGTTTGACCAATTCAGACTCCAGGTAAAAGACGAAAAAATAAAAATAGTCATCAATTGGCTATCTATAATAGGTCGGTTTTAATATCTCTCCGGCTGGGAATCTCAGATGAGAAATAGAGCTAGTGAGGAAAAGAGACGAAGAAAATGACTTGCTGCAGGTACTTACAACCTCCGATTCAGGATTATCAATCGGTTTCCAGCTCAAATCTCCTTTATCTGTATCTTCATACAAGAAACCCTAGACAGTAGACTCACTTGTCCTTCGCAATTTTTATTATCCACCATGTGTTTTGTCATCACAGAATGAATTTACTTGCAAATTTCTATATACATACGCCGTGCATAACTACTATGTTTATTCGTGTTTGATCCATGTGGTGTGATTAGACATTGAAAGACTTACTGAAAAGAAATCTCTCGTTGTCGTCAAGGATTACATCGGGTCGGATTATTGTTATAAATTTAGGCTATACTTGATATTATGATGTGATGGTTTTAAGCCATGATAATTGTGGAATAAAGACTAAATATCAACTATTAATGAAAATTTTGTGAATTTTATTAAAAATTAATATTATTAAATAATTTTTTAAACATGTTTTAAAAGTACAATACCAACTACATTTCTAAATAAAGCATTAATTGATAGGTATAGTTATATTATTTTTACATAATTTTGTTTACTTTTTTACACTCATAAATTTTCTTTTACTCTCAAGAAAATAAAGGATGTGTTAATATAATTTTATTTCATTAATCTATAAAATTAAATTTAAATACCTAATCAACACTATCCTTTAAAAATAGATCGGGCTATTTTTTAAGAAAGAAATAATGTTAGAGATATGAACTCTTTATATAAACTATCATATATGAAATATCAATGAAATTACAAAAATAAATAATGTAAATTATGTGCAACTAATACTGTTGCGTTATATTAATTTATATATCATAGTTTATCATAAAATTCTCAATTATTTAATTTTGATACCAAAATAATTATAATGGCATTTATTTTTCAAATATTTATTGTTTATTTTTCACTTGAAATAAAACTGTATGTACAATTCTAATGAGTCTTTTATGATTATTAATTATACAATGTCACAACACTTTAATAACAGTGCATACATTCTACTTCTAAAACTTATTACAATTTTAACAGTATAATTTATCGAATACTTACCATAAGGATGAAGCTAGAAATGAAAAGGGGAGAGAAAAATATATAAAAAAGAAAGTCAAGTTGATTGGTCAAATTTAGAAATAGTTAATTTATAAACTAAAATATAAGTTGCGAACTTTTCAACTATAAGGGGGTAAAATGTTAAAAAAATAAAGCTAGTAAGCCAATTTTTTATTTTTATTTTTTTTATATTAGTTCAATAGAAGGGATAAAATATAAGTAAATCTATTTTATATGTTCAAATTATAAATATTATGTGTAAGAGTTAAAACTTTTTTCTGTATCTTCTTCACCTGCTCAACTGATTATTCTTCTTAGGCTATGAATTTTCAGGTTTCACACATCTTCTGGGAAGGCAACACGGTGATGGATACTCTAACTAATTTTAATTTAACTTGTTCTAGTTTTACTTGCTGAATTTCTCTCCCGTTGATTATTTTTAGAGATCTTGTTCTCAATTATTAAGGGTAACCAATTTCATTTTAGATTATTCTTATATCGGTCTTATTGGCCTCTTCTTTCTTCCTAATTTTGGCAGTCATCAATGCTTAATTCAAAAATTTTTTAACAGCCACCGTCCAAAATAGCTGAACGACCTCAAGCACAAAACAATCACAAGCCCCGCCATGCAATCGTCTTGGTTTTAGTTTCCTTTAATGTCGACTAAGATTACAATTGCAATAAACACAGTGTAGTTGGTGAACTATACTTAATTAGATAGGCAAAAACAGACATGCTTGACTTGATGCATTGGCCGCCATTACGGATCGTACTCCATCATAACCATCAGTCGACTAGCCGCCATCAGTTCTATCAGTTGCGACAAACATACCTCCGCCCCTTTTTGATGTATGATGGAAATTACAACAATCTCTATTCAAGATGAGAGGTCATAAGAATTTCCTCACCAACTTGAGGGAGGATGATAAAAGTTAGGCTCAACATTTTGCATGATAAAAAGTGTAATATGAAAAAAAGGGAAAGAGAAAAGAAAGAAGAGATGGAGGCTAGGGGTCCTCAATATAATGATACCAATACGTTAAATCATAATAAAAGAAGGTATATATAGTAAATAAATAAAGAGAAGTTTATACTCTAACTTTTATTCTGAACATATATATTTTGATAAAAAATTTTATTATAAAATTTTTTTAATATAAATTATTATTAATTTAGTTTAAATATATAAAAGAATATTACTTTTTAAGCCTATCAAAATACATGGATATACAATTTTTTATTTTGAATCTTAAAATTTTTTTTTTTTTAATATCAAATAATTCACATAACGTCTTCACAGTCAACACATGGAGAAAGAAATCAATTAGTAAGAGGACTTAAACGGTCTAAGGATATTTTTCTTACATATTAATTTAAAAAATTTATCTTTATAGCCTATAAATTATTTGAGATGAGTTCATAAAATATTATTTTTAATTGTAACAATGTCTTATTTTAATTTAATTAATTATGTTTTAACTAACTTTTATTTATTTATTTTCAATATTTTATATTCAAGTTCTATTTAACGTAAAGAACAATCAACCCTATCATTTTCTTCTTATTTTTGTAATTCTTTTACTGTATTCTAGTGTTGTATATAGTGATTATATATATAATATAATAAAAAATAAGAAAGATAAATATTTTAATGAGTGCAGAAAGAAATTAACATGATGAAAAAAATTAATTAGGGATATTTTGAATATTTATAATAGTGTACAAAATAAAAATTATTTAAAAATTTTTCTTGTTTAGGTGTACAAAGTAAAAGAATGTTCAGAATAAAAATTAGGATTAAAGTAGACCATAAACAAATAATAAAAGACTAGACTCTGTCCCTTATATCACTAAAAGCAAAAAGTAGATTGAAAAGCTGTTAGTATAAAGAGAAAAGAACTACCAAATTTCGATAGGAGGCTTTCCTCAGCAATCACTGAAGCTGGGTTTTTCTTTAGAACGATTATTTTTTCCATCTATTCCTTAGTTCCCATAGAAACCTGTTACTGAAACTCTGAAAACAAAAGTGAAGAATAAACATGATACTATTACATTCCATCAGAAGATTACAACTAGAATAGATGAATGCCATATAAATAATAAGCTCAACATAAATATAACGGCCTAATCGAAATGACTTGTTTTCACAAAATTAATAAATCAATAAAGCTTCTGTTGCATAATATTATCACTCTCTCGAAGAATATATTAACGGATGGCAAGTTAGCTTTCTGCTACTTGGGTATGAGAATTTGAGTTTCATCAGTCTGGGAGTCTCAGATGGGGAAATAGAGAGAGAAATCGAGCCAAGAATGACCTGCCGTTAATTCAGGCGTACTGGTTAGGAAATGCAAACAACGGCAAGCCATTCTCGGCTCAAATTTCCCATAACTATCTCTTCATGCAAGAAACCCTAGACAATATTATTGACAAATTAACTTAAGCACACTGTGTCCATCTTTATAGGTCAAGGAGTAAATAGCATCACAGCCATCTTGTAAAAGAAACGGGATGAATATCTAACCCTACTTTTTCATATAGTTAAATGATAAAGTTTGTATAGAATAAAGTTTCTGGATTGAATGATATGTAAATGGGAATTTGTTCTGACAGAGAATTAACACATTCTGAAGGCATACAAAATTGGATAACGATTTGACCATGTTTCAGAATCTCTGTGGCCAGTTAAGATGATAGAATGATGCAATATGTCTTAAATTTTTTTAAATGGTATGATGATCATCAAGTGAACAGTTAGATAAATAATTTTTAAAATTAATGACTGTGAGATAAAAAAAAGTTAGACAGTATAACGTAACGAGTTCATAAACTTTTTGTTGTGGGGAGGTTCGATATTTTCGCAAATTCATGCAAGAGAGAGACTCTGAATTTTTAATAATTCTGAACCGAGAATATTATAGCCAAACAAATGTTAAAATATAAGAAAAAATATTAATAACGTTGCGTTGACTATGTAATTCTGTACATTTTTATCAGGAAAAGATTGTCTTTTAACAATATTCATCTAGAATTTTTGCTTCGAATTTAGAAAAATCTACGATACGACAACATCACTAAAGAAACACATTTAGTCAACTCTCTAACAATTCGATTCTCATTTTCAGCGAAGCATCCTTCTTTAAATTGTATGCTAAGAGAATCTATATCCAGATTGAAATTAAATGCCTCATCGATTGATCGACGAGGTAATATTGTGGGAAACAGTCCCACTTTAATATAATATGTCAATGTTCGAAATTTCATCACAATTATTTTTGTATTATTTATTATTCTCACAGCAAAAATTTTTAATTTTTTAAGCAATTAAATTTAATCTCACGTAACAATAAAAAAATATTGTTAATATCTAAATTCTTTTAAGAACGAAAAATTCAACGCACTATAAAAATTTTGTTCTTTTACAGGTTGATGGAGCCGAGACTAATCCACTTCAAGTCAAAAATTCAACCGTATATATATAACACTTGAAATCCAAAAAAAGAAAGTTAAGAGTAAAGTCGACTTTTCAGCAGATAAACTTTGATACTTAAGTCAATCACCAAATCAGAGAAAAAGAAAAAACAACACAAAGATGAGAATAAAGGAGGATGAGTATTTGAAGGAATGTATCAACGTGAGCAGGTAGGTCAGTATTTTTCTGAGAGTAAATTCTTGGTGTCTCAAAGACTAATGTTTTCTCAAAAGTTCAATCCCTTTTTCAATAGTAAGTGCCTTATTTATAGTAGTTTTGGTGCATGCAATTATCAAAAAATAGGAGCTTGATTTGAAGTTAGGTAACTTGTCCAATGAAATATAAATCTCACTTCTCAAGGCAAAATATGGTTGTTTCAGGATAATTCCTCAACAAGTATTATCTAACTAATTAAATATTTTAAATTTTATAAGCAATCAAATATAAATCTCATATAACAATAAAAAGTACTATATTAACTAATTAAATATAATAGTAATCTAAAGTAATAAATGGCATAAAAAATAAAAATAAAGAAAAACAAAATTTAACAAGGTTCAGTATAAATACTTACATTCTTGAGTGCCACAAAAATTCACTATTTTAACTTTCGCAATAATTATAAATTCTTTTAGGTTATAATGCAAATTCTCAAAAGATATAAAGTAAAAAAAAATATTTAAAATAGAGGGTCTTTTGTAAAAAAAATTTTGAGCCTTTATAATAAAAGAAAAACTAGAAAGACTTATATTATACTTTGTTTGGGATAATTTCTAATCTTTATTTTGACTTTCTTCTATAAGATAAATAAATAATAATACAAAGTAATTTAACCAATGTGGGGTATTGACTAAAGAGCTAATATTCAACAAATCTCCACCTTAATGATTTAGTCAATTTTCAAGCAAATACTTCAGTCTTTCTTAATACTATGACAAAATTTTGTAATACTTTTAAATATGCCAAGTGGTGCAATCAAACTCAGGGTGTTGATCAAATTCAAATGATGATTAAACTTGATTGTTGTCTCCACTTTAGTTAATATATCTACAAGATTCTCAACAGTCTCAATCTTTTGAAATAGCATTCTTTCTTTTTGAATAATTTTTTACACAAAATAATATCTGACATCTATATACTTAGTGTGAACATGGTGTACTAAATTTTTCACTAAATAAATAGCGTGCTAATTGTCAAAATGGATATTCATCTTCTTTTAATCAACTTTTAATTTTTTTAGTAATTCTAGTAACCAAATACCTTTCTTTACAGTCTCTGCAATTATCATTTACTCTGTCATTGTAGTAGTCAAAACAACTGTAGACTACAAAGTAAATTTTTAACTCACTAGAACTCTTATAAAAGTGAATACATAACTAGTAATTGACTTCTCACATACAAATCACCAGTATAATAAAATTCATATAACTAATAATATAATAACTAAGTGGATAATCATACTTAAATACTAAACTAACATCTACGATCTTTAATAAGTATCGTAGAATCCATTTTATAGCTTGCTAATATCTTTTTCTTAGATTATGCATATACCTACTCATAACTTTAATTGCTTGTGAAATATTGGGTCTTGTACACACTATAAGATATATAAAGCTACCAACTGTATTAGAATACGACACTCGTGAAATATACTCATAATCTTTATTAGTACTCAGAGAAAAAGATATACTAAACTTTAAATCAGAAGCAAGTGAGGTACTTACACATTTTAATTGTTTGCCATGCCAAAATGTTATAATACCTTCTTCAGATACTGCTTCTAAATCAAACAATTTTTTTCTTTTTCTCTGGCTCTGCTAATCTCTATACTAAGAATTTTTTTTACTTCTCCTAAATCTTTTATTTCAAACACTCAACTCAAGTGAGTCTTTAATTTTTTAATCTTAGCAACATTCTTTAAAGCTCTCAATATGTCATTAATATATAAGAATACATAAATAAAAGAACTATTTTATAGCTTTTAAAAACACACACAGTGTCATATTTGCTTCTTATGTACTTCTGACCTATTATAAACTAATCAAATCGCTTATACCACTATCTCGAAGATTATTTCAAACCATAAAGTGATTTTGTTAGTTTACAAACTAAATTTTTCTTATCAATAACTCTGAATCCCTATGGCTAAGTCATATAGATTTTTTCTTTAAATTACTATGTAAAAACACTATTTTTACATCTAACTGAGTTAGTTTTAAATTTAACTGAGCTATCAAAGCCAATAAAATTATTATAAAAATATACTTTACAACTGGAGAAAATATAATATTATAGTCGACCCCTTCTTTTTAAGCATAACTTTTTGTAACCAATCTTATCTTATAATGAATATCATCTTTCATAAAAAAATCTTTCTTTTTTGTATATATCTATTTGCACCTAATTGTCTTCTTTTCTTTCAATAGTTGAACTAGCTCTCATATTTTGTTATTTTTAAGAGACTATATTTTTGTTGCCATAACTTTCTTCACTAATTAATTTTTAAACATCTGACTATCTTTTTATAAGTAAAATGAATATCATCATCTATAACTAAAAGTGTATAGGCTATCATATCTTTAAATTGAGTAGGTCTTCAAATCTTACATCTTAGCCTATTAATTGTAATTGATTATGATTGTTATTGAAGTTCTTGAGTAAAATCTCCATCTTTATCTTTAAAATTCTTTTTAATTATCAGATAATTAACAATTTTTGCTAGGTCAACTTTTGTTATTTCACACTCTAACTATTGTTGAACATGCTCTACCTGCTATGAAGTACCATTAACCTTTGTATGGCTTTTTATTTTCTTTTTTAACATAAAAAACTCATCAAAATGTTACATCCCTACTAAACAATACTTTTTTCAAATTTGAACACCAAAGACAATATTATTTTATACCTGAGATAACTCTTATGAATACTACTTTTTGGCTCTAAAAACTTGAATTCTTTGACATGATAATAAGTTGTGCAACCAAAAATATGTAAACGATCATAATCATTAACAAGTTTTTTAGACCATAACTCTAACAGATTTTGCCTTCAATTACAATTAGTGGTAAATGATTAATGAGATAACCTGTATAAGTAATTATAATCCAGCATTAGACAACATGTACCAAATCTTTTCTAGTAATGTCTACTTTATGCATTCTTCTATTTTATTTTTCTGTGGTGTGTTTTTGGTAGATTTCATAGCCTTACCATAACAAAATTAAGGCATGTTCATGCCAAAGAGGGAGGTACTGTAACATGTTAGTCTTAGAGGGCAGGAAGTAATGTTGGGGAAAGAGTGTCTAAGTAAAGAACGGTTCTTGACAAGCTTTAAGATGGGTGTGGGGAGAGAAGCGAGTTCCACATTAAAATAAAAGAGAAAATTTTTAATCTATAAAAATAAAGTTGAAACTAATATATCAATGAGGTCTTTTAGGATATGTGGTACTTTATTCTCAAGAACTTCGCAGTTAAGCGTGCTTGAAAAAGAGTAGTACCAAGATGGGTGACTTTTTAAAAAGTTTTCGAATTAATCTACTATCAAGAATAAGATTGTGAGGCCCCAAGAATTGTGCCAAAGTGAATGATAAGCATTGAATTGGGTCTTATTCAACTCTTTCCAGTATAATAGTTGACTCGAGGATGAGCCAGGAAAAAACTAGTGAGCCTATAACATCTCACTCTTAAAAGGCAAAGAGTAGTATCAAAGCAAGAGTGCTTGAGTAAAGAGTGGCTTCTGTAGGTTTTAGAATGGCTATAAAGGCAAGAGCGAGTGAACAAAACTGTGAAGCCCCAAGGGTTTGGTCAAAATGAACAATATTATTAACAAGCATAGGACCAGATCTCATAAAAATGTACTACTTCTAAAAATTGTCTATTCTTCCTTTCTGTTAATCTATTTTATTGTAGAGTATAAGTACATAAGGTCTGACAAAGATGGTTACTTAGAAAATTACTAAAAGAGGCATTTACAAACTCATTACCATTCTTATATTACAAAACACAAATTTGTTTTTGGTACTAAGTATGTATCATTTAGTGAAAATTTTAAAATGCCAGACAAACATCACTCTTTTTTATAAGCAAGAATTTGTAATCCCTTGTTCTCTGTCAACTCCAAGTAGTAAAGTTAGCCTCGTCTAACACTATAACCAAGAATCTTTCAAGTTAGAATGTCCTAAAAGACGCAAAATAAGGGCCAAAAAGTTACAGTACAAGAAAGAGTTGAAGTAATTTGGCTAACAGACAAGAGATTGTACTCAAGAGATAGAACAATAAGGACAGTATCTAATGAGAATATTAGACAAGATAACAGATCCTTCCCTAGTAATAGGGGAACTACTACCATTAACGATGGAAATCATTAATTAAGAAGAAGGTAGAACAAATTTTAACTAACTTAAATCCTTTGTTATGTGATTGGATGCACTTATATCAATAATCCAAGTTCTACTCTTAGAAGTTGCAAAGAATACCGATGCTTTACTAATAATACCCAAATGGGCAACATTTGCAGTTGGCAATGATTGATTTTCTTCCTTGGATGTCATCATAGCTTTCTCAGTAATCTTTTTATGAGGTTTCTTTGAGAAGTCCCACCATTCTAGATAGCCAATAATTTCATAGCAATATTATTACAAATGACCTTTTTTCTCTTAGTGATTATATACCTGGCTATTAGCTTTTTTAGATGATTGATTATTTTGATTGTTTGATGATTCAAATAACAATCCTTGTCAAGTTTGATTGGCTAGCATAGCTGAGTTCTTAAAGATTGGATGATAACTCCCTATTTTTTGTCTTTGATGATATTCTCTCTTGACATATGCATATGTACTTTCCAGATCAAGTTTTGGATCTTTTCACAAGATTTCTCCATGTTGATGGTTTCACTCACCCTGCGCATCCTGACCCCCACTGTTGTTTAGTAGGCAACCTGACCCAACTCTTGTCGCCTCGACATCCTAACTCTTACATTAATTATTGAGGCAGTCAAATTTTTTTATTTCAAAAATAAGAGTCTCGAATGGGACATGCGGGCAAATTTATTAAAAAGTAGCTCCAACGTCCCATCATGTTAAGAGACGCTATGTCTTGTAGGTTACAGGGACTCTTTGCGACCTTAAACCTAATGTAGGGGGATGGTAAAAAGACCTATCAAATAATCATATCTAATTTTGTCTAATCAAGCTCCCGTTCTTCAATACTCACACGTGCAGAGTCCTTCTAAATAGTAAAATGATTACATGAAAAAGGATTAGAGGCCATTTTCAATAATTGAGAGAAAAAAGAGTTCTGTTGACAAAGATTAACCCTTT
>JAWDEX010177112.1:0-14778 GCA_035221805.1 Trichilia hirta | reverse complement strand
ATTTTATTTTTACAAGTTATATATAGTATTTAATTTATTATTATAATTTTAGAAATTCATCTCTTTTTTTTTTAGTTAATAAAGACTAAAAAAATTAACTAAAAAGACAAAATATTTTTTTAACGAATGTTTTGGGTACATAACACTTTTTCTATACTTCATCAATCCCTAGAATTAGAATCTAATTTTATAAATGATCTATCTCACTATTATTTAAATAGATAACAACTCTATTTTTTTATATTTAATTTTTAAACAATATCAACAATGATATAACCACAGGATTCGAAAAAAAAATTTATTTGCAAGAAACTATATTAGTTTAAATTTTTTTGTACGGCCAAGTAACTACCACAAAAAGATTTTGAAGTTCAACATTATGGCTCAAACCTTCATTGATCATCTCTTAAAACTAAACTACCTAATATTTAGTGTAAAAGAATTTAAGAGAAGTCATATTTCTTGATCTGATATGGCCACTTTTTGATATGAGTTTTTTGTTTCAGTTGCAACTTAATCTGTAGGTTTAACTAACATTTAAAATATGAGACCAATCAACTCCTAAAACTTTCAATTATATACTCGAATTATTGAACCCCAAACACTTTATTTCATAACTAAATAGTCTTTAATTTCTTTTATAATATTTTTTTCAGTGTCAATAGACCTTTTATTAGCTGTTAATCGTATAATTAGTTCTTAGAATCTCATGTATTTTTTCTACCAAACAATTATAATTAATTTCTCTAAAATATTTAATTAATTTAGTTTATAAATAAACTAGAAGAGTAAAGAAGTTGAATTATAATTATTAAAATAAAAAATATTACAATTTTAAAAAATATATTATACATTTTAAATATTTTATTTCTCATCTTTAAGATATATTGATATATAAGTTTATGGAATATGTGTTGATAATTTGACATTGTTTAATAAATATAGAGGTAGAATGAAATTATCTCGAAGTTTTACAAAAATTTAAACATTGAAAGGCAAAAAATTCCTCTTAGGAGTGTAATTGAGCACTTCTAATTTTGTGTAGGTGTGATTGGATATTAAGCTAAATTCAAGGGTCTAAATCTTCTTTTCCCATGCTTATCAATATGCTTAATTCCGTCTTACTTGGGGTTGCGAAGCGAGAGCCGTCTCGAAGAGAGGGCGCTTACAAAAACCCGCAAGCCCGGGGCACGAAGATGTAAGCACGCAACGAAAGCTCGAAAGAGATGTTCCACCACTGATGGTCGTGGGACAACTTGGCACAGTTGTCAAAAGATTTAAATTTGAGCCAACCGCGAGCGAGAACGCATGGGAGGCCAATTTTCGCCCGTCTAGCTATTCTCAAGGAGGGAGGGTGGGGGCAACGAAACGTGATTACTTAAACAAACGTGCCCTCAGCCTAAAAGTTTAGGACACAACTTGCTACTTGCGTAGAAAGATTCCATTGTTCACATAATTCTGTAATTCACACTAAGGATTGCATGTTACCTTAAAAAAAAGTTTTTAAAATTTGCATGCTCCTAACAAAAAGAAGTCAAATCAAACGGTATCTGATCGTCCACACGAGTGATTTCGATCATTTCCTACCCAAAAGCCTCCGACAAGACCGACTCCAGCATCCCGACCGTTCGATGCTAATTAACAGAAATGCAAATGTTGGCCACAGTCACAGATCTACGCTCCCACGATCCCACGAGCCGTCAGCTATCATCTCTCTGATTGCACCGTGATACCCAATCTCCCTATCAGCTCGTAATCAACTGACTCCAACAAATGAGCCCTGACCACACTTACACCGCTTTTTGCATGACTTACAAAATCGCTTTAACTGGTATTGCTAAAATTCTCGCTTCATCGCATTTCCTTATAAAAAGGAAGTCTTAAAAAAAAATTTACTTAAAAACTGGCACGCAACAACCGTTAAGTCATCTTCGCATGTTCTCGGAGCTCCGGCTCCATTAACGGAGCCCCAGCTCAAGACAAACCAAAATCATTTTAATTTCCCAAATCAGATCGCCTTATTTTCGTTTCAGATTCTAAAAATGTCCAAAACAAGGTGTAACATCGGGGCGTGGGCCGCCGAGACGGAGAAAGCTGAAGCCGATGAACGGGAAGCCGCCGCTGCAGCTGCCGCAGGTGGACCACCTACAACAGCCGAGCCTCAGAGCTTCCCTAGCCTGAAAGAAGCAGTCAGCGCAAAGCCAAAGAAGAAGAAAATGACTCTCTCAGAATTTAACACGGGCTCCTACTCCTCCGGTGCCATTGACTCCTCCTACAACCGTCTGACATCGGATGACATGCTCCGCCTACCCAAGGGCCCCAAAGAACGCTCTGCCGAGGAAATGCAGCACACTCGCTTAGGAGGCGGCTTCTCGTCATATGGACAGCCAGCGAGAACGATGGGCGACCGTGACGACTCCTGGGGAAGCGCTAATAGACTATTGTATGGCGGATTCGACGATGAACAACAACAACGCAGCGGCTCTCATCCTAGGGTTTCGGAATTCCGCCAACCATCGAGAGCCGATGAGGTAGATGACTGGAAGATAGCTAAGAAATCTATGCAAACTGTACAATCCCATGATTCCAGCCGTCAAAATCGTCATGGAGGTTTAGGTTCGGGTGGTGGGTTTTCACGTGCAGATGAAATGGATAACTGGACAGCTGGAAAGAAACCGATTCCAACCAGATCCCCTACATTTGCTTCCGGATTTCACAATTCGGGTCCGGAACCTGATCATTGGACTCGAGTTGCTGGCGGATTTCGCGATGGACGTTCCAGATTGAATTTGGATACACCAAAGCCAGCTTTAGGGGATAATAACACAGCAGTGGTGAAAACGAATAAGCCAAATCCCTTTGGAGCAGCAAGGCCCAGAGAGGAGGTGTTGGCAGGAAAGGGATTGGATTGGAAGCAGCTGGAAATGGAGATGGAGGCAAAGATAGGGACCACCAGTAGGCCCACAAGCTCCCATTCGAGCGGGCCATCAAGTGCCCAGTCAAGCGGGTGGATGAGTCAGGGATTGCAGGGATTAAAGAATGTGGTGAAGCCCAGGTGGCCAAAGGTGAATCCATTTGGAGATGCTAAACCAAGGGAAGTTTTGTTGGAGGAACGAGGTCAGGATTGGCGAAAAATTGATCTTGGATTGGAGCGTCGCAGGGTTGATAGGTCTTAGTTTTATTGACATTCTCTTTTTGTCCATTGCATTAAATTAACTGCATTGCTATATTAGCTTGGGCATTAGTGTGTGTCAATGAATGTTGTTAGTTGAAGTTGTTTGTTATAATTTGTTTTTTATTTCCTTTTTTTTTTATCAATGTGTATTGACGTTATAGTGATCAGAGTATCTAGTCTGTGGTCTGATGGTATCATTTTGGAATTTGACAATGGATTATTGTGGAAGATGAAAAAACATTAATATTTTGAATCTGCTTTAATCCTGAGAATTGTGATCTTATTCAGTGAAGTTTTTCCTAGTTAGCTGGATCTTCCAGTACGTATATGATTGATAACCTTGCTTGTTGGACAGTCATTGCTTTGGAAATGTAATATTTTCTAAGATTTCATCTACTAAACCATTTCTTGAAATAGCTGATGTTTGCCACAATGAATGTGATTTGAACTTGTTCAATTGGTTTTATCTGGAATAAGTTCTTGAAGGCTGAGGTTATGTAGAGCGTATCCTCAAAACTTTATAGGTAGGTTTTCTGCACGGCAAATACTATTAAGACATAATAGCTGATACTTTTTGAGCCAGATTTATTTGTGCTCTCTCAAAGTATATGCCCCCAGAAAAGCATTTCACGCTTGAGATTGTTACATTGAAGTTATTATGGAACATTTTACTGGTAACATACACATGCTCTGTCTAGCTCTGCCAAGCTCTGTTCCTTAAACTGTATTTCTCATAAACTACACATAAGGTCTGTATATTATTGTTGTCAAAAGTAAAGCAATAATATTAATTATTACCTGACAGGTAGGTGCATGCAAAGCATTTATGCTAGCTATCTTTCCTTTTAAGTTGTAAGTGCTTTCATTTCTTCCTTTCCTGAGTCAAAATTTGTTTGTAGTTGAAATTTGCTGCTGTTTGACATTACAAATTAAGCGTAGTTTCAATGTTAGTGCCTAATATTGATTATGAACTAACAGGTTTTTGAAATTTCAAATCATTGGTAGTTGACATATTACTTTTCCTTTTGAAGGTTTTTGTGGATTAAAGTTAATTAGGGATCATATCCAATCGTATGAACAACTTTTATGCCATTGTTCCGCTGGCTCAATCAAGATGAGCTTCATGCTTCATTTTTTTGCCAGTTGTCATTAATTTGTTATTTTCATGATTAAGCTTCTTAACTAGCTGAGCCAAGACAAGAGAAGCCTGTCATTACCATTGCTCTTTCATTATCATTACTGTGCACTCATGATTAGAGCCTATTAGCTACTTCTTGAATATCTTTTACGTACTTTAGCTTTTACATAAACTGGTTGGCAAGTCAAATCAACTGCAGGATGGAAAAATTTATCCTTGACATCTTATATTGTCCAATAGATGGGCAGATGCTGACCGTGTTCTGTTATCTGTGTAGCATGGTTTCTTTTCCTGCATGTTATGAGCATGTAATCTAGGTGCATCTTGTTGTCTTCTGGGTGTTAATACTGGTTTCTTGATATTATAACATCTCTCTCTAATTGAGATTCTAAATTTATTATATTTATAAGAGTTAGAATTATTTGATGGACTGATTTAAGTTTTCTGGATTACATACCGTGAATAAATCACTTTACCTCTTTTAATTGCCAAGTTCAAACATATCTATGTTTGAGTTGAGGCCTTCATAGATTACTAAATCACTTTGCCTCCCTCATTTCTTTGTCTTGACAATCTAATAAATGCCTATGCATGCAAGTTTTTGATAGAGATGATGTGAACCTATTGTAGTGATCTGTCATGTAGGATACTCAATTGCTTCTGCTACCGTTGAAATTCAGCATTTTTCAAATAGTATTTAGTTATTTATTGTAGCCTAATAGATTCATCTGTGTGTTGTTTGGGTAAAATGATCGGGGAATCTTTAGATTTTGTCTAGTCATTCTACAACTATATTCTTATTTGAATCTCAACTTTTAGGCCCAATTTCATTGTCTCTTTCAAAATTCATCTGAATTGTTATTGATTGATTTGTTACTATTATTTTTTTTGGTGGGGTTTTGAAGAATACTGTCATTTACTTATATTTTCATGATTCTTTCAGGAGCTTATGTGGTCTTGTTCCAGGCCATGTTTTCATTTGCTTATGCTTCCCTTTCCCCTTTTCATTCTTCAATTCAGTGCAATAAAATTGTCTTTGATATCTGTTGGATTTTTGATAGAGCATAGTGTTCTTTCTGAAGTGTGTTCTTACAATCTCTTTGCTGCCAGGCAGCAAAAAGCTTCCTGTAATCTAAGCAAATATTAGCTTCCTTGAGATCTCTTCCAGGCTGGTTTTACTTTGTAAGCTTGTGCCTTTTTGGCCTAATTTTGGACCTTTGGTTGCCTATATTTTCACAATTCTTTTCAGGAACTTATGTGGTTTGTTCCCTTTTATGTTTTCATTTTTTGGCTTTGTGCAGCATAGTGATATTGCTGAACCGTCATCCTCACAATCTTTTACTGCTGTTAACTAGAAATCTTTGGTTACTTTATGCCAATTTAAGTTTTCCTTGAGGCCAATTTTATGCTGATTTTGCCTTACCGCAATTTTGCTTTTGCATACTGATTATTATTTGTACAATTCCTCATATGTACTATTTTATGTCAATTCTGTCAGTGGACACTAAGCTGATTTGTGACTCTGTAATCTTTTGTTCTTGCTTCTTGTATGTTGAACTCTAATGTGGAGAGAATATTGCAGGCCTGAAACGGCGGAGGAAAAAATATTGAAAGAAGAAATTGATCACTGGAAGAAGGAATTCGAGAAAGAATCTACAGCTAAAGCAAACCAGGAATCCCTGCAAGGGTCTTGTGGAGACCGACACAGTTTGCAAGATATTATACGCAGCAAACAAATCAAACTGGAAATGCTTATCCTGGATTTGGATGACAAAGTACGGTTTGGACAGAAAGCTGCTGAAAGACCTGGTTCTGGAGCAGGCAGGGCAGCTGGCTTTTCTGAGAGAGCACTATCCCAGTCTGGGTCATTTGATGAGTCTAAGAGCATGGAGTCCATCGACAGGCCTTGTTCACGGGGCATGGCTGATGCCTGGACAAGGTCTGGAGATGGCAGGAGATCATATCAAGGTGGCAGAGAGAGAGGTTTTATGGGCAGCAGGGACTGGAACAGGTAAAGTCACAGTTGGTCTGGTTTTCTGGATTTTATTTAATATCTTGGCAAAGGTATTTGGTCATTTGCATTTCTTTCCTTTTCTGGCTTTTCAAATAATGGAGAACGCAAGTTCTAAGAGTATTGCATAGGTCTCATCTTCTTGCATTATACTCCCTTGTTTAGCATAACTATAGTGCTTGGAGTTTTCACCTCAAATGTTGATATCATTACTTTGCTGGTAAATTTTGGAAGTAAAAGACATTCAAGACTTATAATCTCTTATTAAAGAAACATGTTGTGGAGGGAATTTTGAAATGGTTGCTATTTATCATGTGATTAGAAAATTGTAAATGTTCTAAGTTTTACTTCCATGGAGGTTTTATTGATGCATTGGAAAAATTTATCTATTTTGTTGTTTATATAAAATTAGAATAGATGCAATCTAAGCAGAAATTTGTGCAAAATGTTTTCCAATATTTAGTGTTCTTCAAGAAAATTTTGCAATCACTTGTCGCTTAAATTTGGAATTCCTTAGTTTTGATCTCGTCATTTAATTTTGGACGTGTGGTCAACTACTATTTAAATAAAATGAACATTAAAATTGTTACATGAGGATGTTTCGTTAATACTTGGCCCATTTTAACCTCTATCTAAGCATATGTACCATCATTTGTTTCTGCTTTACCCGCACCTTTCATAGTGGTCTTCCTACCCATAATTGTGTATTTTGTGTTGTCTGTTTCAAGTGTTTTGAGGTTCTGTTTAAGTAATATCTCCGGCATTAAATAATATTTCTGCAATTGTGACAGGCCAAGTTCAAGAGAGAGATGGTGAACAACTGTTTCGCAATTGACAACCCGAATCAAATAATATTATGTCTCACTTATATTAGTCTATCAGATGTTTTTCCTCTTAAGAAATGGAGCTAAGGTTATTGAGAACCGGCATCATCGGAAACTCCTTTTGTTTAACTATGTAAAATTTCAAAAAAATTTCCGCTTTTTATTTGTTGGAGGCAAAGAGCCTATATTATTCTTTGGACTGAAAATTTTACTGAACACTATGGGACTCGCTAGTTTTCGTCTTTTTGTGACAGTCAATGAGCGTTATACGGTTGATCTGGGCTCGACTCTGCATGAGGATGTATGACAGTCTTACAGACGTCATTTCTTCTTTCTTCTGCACATATTTATGTATAGTATGTTTGTTGTCTCTCTTACCTCCGCAACTATCGATTTTGACACTAGATAACAAATCATACAATTGTAATGCAGACAGAAACATGTTCCATGCAACCTGAATCTGCTCATGGCAGAACAAAGCAAAGTAACATTTAGTTTCGTGACAACTTAGGAATTGTCTCGTAGCCGGGTTGAATGCTCTGCGTGGCACAAAAATGTTAGCGGGCAGAATAATGTATTTGACCTGCAAATGAGAAGCATGTGAGTTGTATGTGGTAAGTGCATTAGCCATCTTTTTTTTTTTTTTTCTTATACAGCGGAAAACATCAATCTCCGCTGCTCAAACCGTGGCGTCTGTTAAATCAAACGCGGCTCAAACCGCGACATTTATTACACCAAACATGGGATCAACGCATGTTATAGCCATCTAGCGTGTTCAGGAATCACTCTAGCGATGCATTACGAATCACCCCAGCGATGCATTACAAAAACTGGTTAAAATTTTCTAATTACCCCAAAGCTCTTGCAAAGGATTGGGCTCCTGAAATTCGAACACGGAACCAGTCGAAATCGTCCAGCACGTCTTATCTACCAAGCCGTTTGTTGCTTGTGCAGCAGGAGAGACTAAAATGAAGTGACAAGTGTATGCGACTCCTGCTTAGGCTCAAAGACCAATCCTTATAAGATCACAAGAAACATGATTTAGTTATGCAATAACGTAAATTAAACAGAATGCCCAAAGATTGAAAAATAGAGATACTGAAAGTGAAAAGCTCAAGAGTCAAGATCGAGAAATAAAATTAGTAAGTGGAGATCCGAATATTAATGGATTACACATTTGAATCCATGCTCGCACTCGAAACTCCAGTAGCAAGTTGTAAAGGAATAGCAAGCAGTCAACATGTTTCAGTTCAGTCTTCGATCCAAAGCTAAACATATATTTATGTTTCTAGTAAATTATTTGGAGTAGGTTTTAACACCTGGTCTCTAAACTTTCAACTTTCGAGCTTGAACCATTTAAAAACAGTACTGAGAATTGTACAATCAAGGCAGGCTACAAATATTTGAAAGCAAAAGCTTTCTTTCATTTGATCCATAACCTTATACTTCTGTGTTTTCTGCGAAAACCACAAAGATCACAAGTACTCACCCAAGAGCGGTGGACTTCACAGAGATCCTTCCAACGTTAGACTCATGACAGAATGATCTTCATTTCGTAACAATTGAAGTCATTCAATCCAATCCATCTGTTTGCTCTGGCTGTGTAACTTGTACATTTTTCATGTTTTAAAGTCGATATCAACTCAGCTAAATATACCCGAAACATTAAAGCGTTGAAACATGTCATGCTTCTATGAATTATTGTGAATTATGAAATAAATATACGCCTTTCAGACAGTCCCAGTCCCATTGAAGTAGTTTAAAGTTAGAGCACACGTTTGAACTAAAACACGAGCAACAATTACAACAACAACAACAATTAAAAAATGAAAAAAGTGCAGTAAAGCAGGACCGTGAAGATATACATTTTCTCAGTAGTGTATTAAGTTAAAAGATATATTATACATATATATATGTCACATCACAGATCGACTCCACTGGGGATCGAATCCAGAGTCTGGTTCCGTAGACCAGCGCCTTATCCATTGGGCCATGGAGTCGGTTTTTTGGTGATTAAATCCAGTAACTAACTAATTTTAATCATTAGTTTGTTCATTAATTGACGATTTCCGTATCTGCAGCAGCAAATCAGTTCATAGTAGATGAGAAAAGGCCTAAAATTAACCGAGTTCCAAAACGAACACTCTCCTCCAATAGAATTACAAAACTTGGATGAGATTGGAATGACGTCCAAATGATCGAATCCTCTCCATATTGGATGTCATGGTTGCCCAAATCTCGAATATCTTTGATTCCATAATTGAACATCCCAAAAAGTAATAATAATTTTACTTTTCAAAATTTGATCATTTTAGGGAATTCGTTCATCATTCGTCAAATCTGTCATGTTCCATATGTACTAAATACTTGTATGTAGACGATTAATATAATCCTACGGCGTAATTATTATTGAGGATAAGATTAAGAGAGAGAGAAAGACAAATTTTTCCTTATTGTTCTCTAAAAAATCAAACATCCTACCTCCACCCTCCTCAAAAAATTTATAATAAATATCTCTCTCTCATTTTAAAAAACAATAAATACACTTTTATATAAAATAAAAATAAGTATTTTTATCACAAAAATTCTTAATTTTTATCATATAGATGCCAAATTTTTATTTTATAAATTTTTATAATAAAATAATTAATTTCTTTACTAAAAAATATTTTAAATTTAATTTTAAATTTAATAATTTAATTACAATATTTTATATTAAAATATATAAATTAATTTTTAAAAATAAAATTCAAAATACTTTTATTTAATATTTATAAAAAATTAGAAATTAACTTTGTTATTATAATTTGAAATCACAAAAATTATTTTATTTTTATTTTTAAAAATTAAACAAAAATAATTTAAGTATTTTATTTAAATTATTAAGTGACTATAATACTTTATATTATAAAAAATTTAATCTATAATTTTATATTCATAAATACATTTTAAAAATTTATTAAATATAAATAAAAAATTATAAATTAATCTTTTTATTTATAGTATTTTATACTAAAAAATTTATAATTTAATTTTTAAAAATTAAATTTAAAATATATTTATTTTAAATTCTTAAAATTTATGAATTTATTTTTATTTTATAATTTAAATTTATATAAATTTTAATAATTATATTTAATAAATCTTTTAAAATATTTATAAAAATAAATTATAAATTAATTTTTTAAAGTACAAAGTATTATACTCATTTAATAATTTAAATAAAAATATTTATTTATCTTATAAAAACAAAAATAAAAATAAAATTATATAAATTTTGATAAATATGAAATAAAATATTTTAAATTTAATTGTTAAATATTAAATTATAAATCATTTTAGTATAATGTATTATAAAATAAAAAATTAAATGATAATTTATAATTTATAATTTTATATTTATATTTATATATTTAATTATAAATTTATTTTTATTTTATAATTTAAATTTATGTACATTGATAACTTTATTGATAAAAAAATTATTTTATTTTTATTTTTGAAAGTTAAATAAAAATAACTTAAATATTTTATTTAAATTATTTAGCAATTATAATACTTTATACTATAAAAAATTTAATTTATAATTTTATATTCATAATTACTTTTTAAAAAATTTATTAAATATAATATAAAATTATAAATCAACTTTTTATTTTATAAATTATAAATTAAATTTTTTATTAAATTTATTAAATATAATTTAATTTATAAAAATTAAATTTAAAATATTTTTATTTTATATTATGAAAATTTATGAATTTATTTTTATTTTATAATTTATATTTATATTTATGTGTGTAAAATTATAAATTAAATTTTTATAGTATAAAGTATTATAGTCATTCCATAATTCAAATAAAAAATTTAAATTATTTTTATTTAATTTTTAGAAGAAAAAAGGAAAAGTCATGAGATATTCTTTGAATTGTAAATAATCTCATGAAAAAACAAAAACAATTTTTGAAATCTAATCCTAATCCATATCCACCAACTTAATAGCTGAAATCTTTATGTAGTAATTCTCTCTATGAGATCATTCCGAATTTCTTTATCTTACAAAAAATAAATATAAATAAAATACTCCATCTGCCATTGCTGTAAGAATAATTAAACAATTTTAACTTAGCATATCCTAATAAATAAAAATCATCCATTGAATTCAGCTGGTGGATTTGAGAGTATCGTTTTCTGTTATGTCTGCATGTGTCTTTTAATGCTTAGGTTGTTGTAGATTGATTGGACATAAATGAGATTGTTTGGATAACATAATCTATCCACAAAATTGCATTTTGAAAAAAAACCATTGGCAACAAGACAAGGAAATTATGGTTGGAGTGGAATGTGTCATGTATGTATGGAATAACTTTACGACCTATACAAAGACATATGTTTATACTCACGTGGGATACGTAATTAATACCACTCCCACACACTGTCATAGCAAAATCAAAATTCACAAAGGCATTAGTTAGAATTTTGATACATCTGTCTTTTTTTTTTCTTTTTTTTTTTTTTCTCTCTCTCTCTCATTGTAATAAATATGCATACAAGAATAATATGCTAGTTTTAACAAAAGTTATATTTAAAATATATTTGATATTGTTGATTGGCTTATACTTAATTTTAATGAGAATTTTAAATTTTTGTAAAAGGCAAGAGAAATCATGAATTTTTCACTCTTATGTAGTTAGGATTTTATTTTATTTTATTTTTGAAAAACAATATTGAAAAAAAAAAAAACTCTTGTAAGAAAAGGACATTTTTTAAAAATATATTACCCTATATGTTATCTGACTATAGTATTGAAAAATAACACATTTTTTCTCCCCGAAAATGATTCAATTTTGCATGGGTAATCAGTGACAAATCATTGGACTTTTGAAAGGGGAAAATTTTGTAATCTTGAGATGGAGCCTTCTAAAAGTTTGCTCAAGAAATAATGTAAATAATAAATATACAAAAATACAAATTGAATCTTCTAAACTATAAATAAATTATTAAGCCAAATTTTCAGTCAGAAAACTCAGATTAGCCCATTCTTGGGGCATTCTATTATAGCTATACTAGGCTTAAATTAGTAGTCTAGGGTTTAACTTTCAATTAGGGTCATGGGCATTTTTACTGTATTCTAAAATAAAATTAAAAATTATTTAATAATAGTAATTTATTTATATAATTCATGAAATTTTTTATTAATATATAATACTTTTAATTTATAATAGTTATAATTTTAAACTATAATACTTACGTGATAAACAAAGTCTAAATTTTTTCAATGTTAAAAATAGTCTAATTTTGACATCAATATATTACTCTTTTACCAAATTTCTTCAGACAACAATGTCAATAAATTCTTCTAAAGCCATTCTAAGAATTTTGTTAAGAAAAAACTAAAAAATAAAAAAATATATCTTTCAAAACTAAGAAATTTAATATAAAATTTCTAAGAGAATATATTAATTTATTAAACAATTGATTCGTATGTAGTATGCACTGTATATACATATACATATACATATACATATACATATACATATACATATACAGCTTTCATGCTAGTGGGAGTGGATGATCCAATCACATCAAAGAATTTGGGATGACAACCTACAACTCAACCAGATCACGTGTTGAATGATTTGTTATTTATTTTTCAAAAAAAAAAAAGAAAAAAACAAGTGGAAGGAACTTGTTATTTACTAAAATTAATGGCGTGTGGGTTATGAGTTGGATTTGAGTGTCCAGTTGGCAGAGCAAACAGTCAATATAGTTGATGTGACGTAGCACTCTGTTGTCGAATTAACTACGTCAGCCTTAACTCATACGAATGGAAAGCTACCGTCTGTATGCTGATGGGGCACCCAACAAATTCTTCTCTGCTTTCTTTTTTCTTGTTTTGGTGAACAATTTTTCCTTCTCACTGCCTTGTTTCTTTATTTTATGTTTGCATAGAGATATAAATATAGATAGCAATCTCAGGCCATAGCATGACAACTGTTGGCAAGTTTATTACAGTTAAAATCGAATTTCCTTAATTCACCTATGATATTCAGTTTAATCATTATTTATTCAGCTGACACTCGAGTTTTTCTGGGCTTGGATTGTTTAATTTTGGTCCAAGTAGCTTTTTCATTGCAAGTTTTGGGATAGCATAATCTGGAAATAATCAGCCTTCCATCGATTTTTTATTGGCATATAAGTACACGGAAAAAAAAAAAAAAAAATTACTTTCAAAGGTCCTTCCATAATTTCATTTATATAAAATAAAATTCAATCGATTTGGCTTGCAGTTAGAAATGGATTGATGACTCAACGTAACTGCAGTATTAGCCAAATTTATTGAATTGGACCTACTAAGATTGGCTTCTTGTTAATTCACAACTTTCTGCCAGCCAGTTCTTATGAATAAGAATAACCTTCATCCTTCTGCAATCGACCGGAGAATTATTTGGAGATTTTTTAATATACCAAGTAAGTTAAAACCAAAAGTGGAATGAACTATCTTTATCGAGGAAAAAGGAAAAGAAAAACCCTCCTTCGTAATTCTCTCCCATATATTATTAATGTTTAATATACCATGTTGTTTGGGGGCGGTATCAAGAAATTTGAATTCGGAAAGACAGATGTATGTATATATTAATTAGGATCTTTGTAAAAATTGGAAGGGACCCTGTCCTGTTAACTGGCATCCATAAGAGGCAAAGGTTGTGGTCTCAAAGAAGGCAACATTATGTATATTAGCATCGTCTAATATCTCTGGTCCACATGTCCTGGCGAAATTGGTCCACAATGCCGTCATCTATAAGACAACAAAACAGAAACTAGATAGTAGACACTGCTACTGCCACCACCACCAAAAACCAATCTAACATGGACAAACGTCGTTCAACATGGACCATGTCTAGGTTCTATATGAAAGAATCAATTTGAGAGATGATAGGTAAATATTGATTACTAAAATATAATTAAATTTTGAATAGTTGTATAAATGAACGGTAAATATTGATTGTTAAGTAAAGTAAAGTGCTTTAATTCCTATGCTTTACAAGCTAAAGAAAGGAAAACGATCACAAACAACATACCTTTCATGATCTACCATAATCATTGGAAAAAAAATGTCGATAAAAAGGGCAAGCTTAGCATAATAGATAGAGTTTTGACACGTAATATATTATGGGATCTCATTTTGTATTAATAATAAAATTATAAAAATAAATAACAACTGTATAAATAAAATGCCATTTTAATAAACTAATTTATAACTAATTATAAATTTATATATTCAATGAAGTAATGTCTTGAATAATATGACATGATTGGTTCTGGGATATATCTCTAACATAAATTAGGCATGTGAACAATAAAAAGATTAAGAGATTATCCATCTAGTCGAATTTTTGTTTTAATTAACCATCTTATATCTTAAGGGATGCCGTTGTCCATAAGTATCATTAATGTGATTACTCTAATTTTATATATTTTTATCAGACTATTTACAAAAAGTGCAAAAAATCAATTATGCCATTTTAGCAGAGCTTTATCCATATTTAGCTATATCGAACTAAATTCTCAAAAATTATTGTTATTAGCGACTCATCTAAGAGCAACAAAACTATCCTGTAAAATAAAC
>JAWDEX010177081.1:0-14779 GCA_035221805.1 Trichilia hirta | reverse complement strand
AGTGGTTCTAGGGGTGTAGTGGCTAGCTTTTTTGGGAAAATGTGATGACCAATTATAAGTTGATGACGATGGTGTTTAATTGGGTTGATTAGACTATTACTCTTCAAGAGGAACAAAAATATGCAGGGGAGGTTGGTCAAATGAGCTAGTTGGTGAAGTGGATACAAAAGGATGCCATTGCAACCTGCCTGCAATTAATAGCAATGGACTACCGTACCTCTAAGCTCAGTTTCTCTAGATTCGGTTCCCCAGGAACTACAGAGTTTTTTAGATGATTATAGGATGGTTTTTGAGTCTCCAAACTACTTACCTCCACCGTGCCTGGTTGACCACCAAATCCACTTGGAACCAAACACAAAACCAATTGCTATAATGCCTTACCATTACCCTCACTAACAAAAGTCAGAAATTAAAAAGTAAGTTAAGGAAATGTTAGACACTAGGGTGATTCGCCACAGCCATAGCCCTCATTCCTCCCCCGTTTTGCTTGTTAAAAAGAAGGATGACTCATGGCACTTTTGCATTGACTATCGAGCCTTAAATCAAGCCACTATTCTCAATCGTTTTCTTATTCCCACAGTAGATGAGATGCTTGATGAACTCTTTGGGGCAATAGTATTCTCAAAAATGGATCTACACACAGGGTATCACCAAATTAGAATGGCACCATATGACATCCATAAAACGATATTTTGAACTCGTGAAGGGCACTACGAATTTGTAGTAATGCCATTCGGCTTGTCAAATGCCCCTACCACATTTCAAGGTGTCATGAATGAGACGTTAAAATTATTTTTACGTCGGTTCGTCATAGTTTTTTTTTTATGATATACTAGTATACAGCAAAACCATGGCTGACTATGTGGATCGCTTACAAGTTATTTTGCAGTGTTTACATAATAACAGCTTATTTGTCAAACTCTCCAAATGCTTATTTAGCCACGTATCAGTCGAATACCTAGGCCATGTGGTTGACCAGCATGGAGTTCATCCTGACAATGCTAAAATTGAGGTCATCTTGAACTGAAAATCACCAAACTCTATGAAATAGTTGCGAGAATTCTTGGGACTAGTTCGTTATTACTGGCAATTGGTGAAGAATTGTGCCCAGATAACAGCCCCTTTAACTTCCTTGCTGCAAAAAAATGGGTTTCATTGGTCTGATGCAGCCGCTAACTCGTTCACGGCCTTAAAATAAGCTGTGTCCCAAGCTCCTATGTTCGCCTTACCAAACTGCAGCCGACCTTTTACCCTCAACACTGATGCCTCTAGGGTGGGCATTGGAGCTGTGCTAAGTTAAGATGGACACCCTATCGCGTTTTTTAGTAAAAAGCCCAATCGTCAGATGCAGCAAGCTTCTACTTATGTTCGAGAACTGTTTGTTATCACTGAAGCCGTAGCTAAATGGCGCTAGTATTTGCTTGGAACAAGATTCACCATTCGCACTGACCAACGAAGTATTTGAGAATTAATGACTGGGTTGTACAGACCCCAGAACAACACCGCTTTTTAATTACGCTCCTCGGCTTTAACTATTCTACTGAGTGCAATCCTGGGTCCCATAATAATGTAGCAGATGCCTTATCAAGAAAGATGCAACCAATTCAACCAACACCGAAAAGGGACAATTTCATATGGATGTTAGTTTTCCAGTCAACAACCTCTTGGACCAGATCAAGATTGAATTAAACTAAGACCCCATAACCAAGCCACTGCTTACTCGCGTCAATGACTATGATGGAAATATAGGAGATTACAGTAACGTGATTGCCTTTTGTTTTATAAGAATGGCATAGTGGTGCCAACCACAAGAGACCTTCATCTACGACTTCTCCAAGAATACCATTATAGCTTGATCGGAGGTCACGGCGGTGTTTAAAAGACCCTATATCGATTGTATGAACAATATCATTGGCCGAAGATGAAGTATGACATCCAAGAATATATCCAAAGTTGTCCCATATGCCAGGCTTTTAAATATCAACCCATGGCCCCTGCAGGCTTACTTTAACCGTTGCCAATTCCTAAGGCTATATGGTATGATCCTACAATGGACTTTATAATAGGATTACCTCCATCGGGGGGAAAAACATCTATAATAGTGGTGGTTGATCGCTTATCCAAGTATGCTTTGTTGCCTTGCCAAGCCAATTCACTGTTCAGGAAGTTGCTAATGTGTTCGTGGCTAAAATTTTTTGCCTTAACAGAATGCCGAAGACTATTGTTTTGGATTGAGACAGAGTCTTCATGAGTCAATTTTGGAAGGAAATTTTTCGTTTGAGTGGTACAAAACTGCAATATAGCATAACCCATCACCCTGAGATGGATGGACAAACTGAAGTCATTAACCGACGGCTGGAGTAATATCTCCGTTGCTTTGCTATGGAGAACCCGAGCTTGTGGCTCCAATACCTACCTTAGGCTGAGTACTCCTACTTTAGCTTTCATTATCAACTTCTCCAAATTTTAATTTTCATAGCTGTCATCCTCATTTGAGGTTTCTAATCGTGCATGGGGTGCACTTGTTATCCATTTGTTAGAACTTATAATAAGCATGAGTTTGATTTTCATTCCCACAAGTGTTTTTTTAGGTTATAGTCCATTTCAAAAGGGCACAAGTGTTTTAGTACAATTGGAAGAGTTTTTATTACTATATATGTTACATTTGATGAGTTTCAATTTCCTTCGAATTATTATTCATTTCAAATTCTTCTTCTTTAACTACTTTTCCTATTACTACTCTTTCTATTCCTTCACCTTCTACAACATCAGTACCATCTTTCATTCAATCTCTGCCTATCAGATCTTCTCCTCACAGTTGATAATTCATCTCTTAGGTTGATACTACAGATCCTTCTCCTTTATCTACATCTGAGTCTTATTTATCTAAACTTGTTCTTATCTCACCTAAACCTATACAACTTTCTTCTCAAACTGACTTATTACTTACCATCCCATTTCCTAAAACACATTTTATGCTAACCAAATCTTAAGCAGGTATTTAAAAGATTGAAACTATTAAAAATTTCATAGATATTTCAATATCTATTGTTATAAGAAGTTGTGATTATTTTAGAGAATTCCGCATTTTAGTTGTACAACCCAACCCAACCCAAGAAAACGGTTGGCCCTCCAACTCTTCAATTTACTAAAACTCGGACTTTAATATGGCTGCAAAAAGATCTCCTGATTTTCCCAATCATTGAAGTTAGCCCCAACACTTTTCATGTAGAGAAATTGCATTCAAATTAAGACTTTGCTTGATTGAACGATGCAAGGATGAACATTTGGGCTTAAAAATATGGAAGATTTGTAATAGTTGATTACTCGTCTATATGTTGCATCAAATATCTCCTTTAGATTGCGACATTCTGCAGTAAAAGCTTTTGCAAAAACCAGGCAGTCATCAACATAGAACGAATGTGAGATAGAAACCAGACCCATTTATTTGTTAAATTTTTTAGGGATAGAACCTACCACCGAGAACCGATGTGACGTTCTTGGTTGATCGAATGCACTGCGTTATGGTGCTTAAGAATATCTCATAAAACTTGTTTTGTTGTATTATTATTATTACGCTTGACTATTGTAGAAGCTATCTGTATGGTGGACAGTCCACGTATGGGTTTCTTATAATTCTCAAATTGTGAACAACTAATCTCATATTCACAACACTTTCATATATCTGAATATGTAAAAATTCGCATGTACTAAATATAGCCTGCATTTGCTTATATTTGTATTTAAATTTCTTTTGAATTTCTTCCAAAATATTGATTTCTACATCCAAGTCCAGTATCATCAATAATAAGCCCATGTCCGAATTTTTGCTGTCCATATCGTGGATTAGATGTTCTTTCTTGACTCCTAATCTTCTCTTTTTCATAAAAAAATAAAAGAAAAACATCTTGTTGCGGGAATATTTCAATTTTCTCTCTGTATTTTGAAATTATTATCATTGTCAATTTAAATTTTTAAAAATATAAATTACCCCCCATCATTATTATTTTCCGTTAACTTTAATTTTTTTAATTAAATACATTTATCATTATAAAATCAAACTAACTTGGTTTATTTAGAAAAAAAAATGAGAAAATTTGAACTAAGTCTCACCCACTAGGC
Organism: Trichilia hirta; assembly: GCA_035221805.1. Classification (NCBI taxonomy): domain Eukaryota; kingdom Viridiplantae; phylum Streptophyta; class Magnoliopsida; order Sapindales; family Meliaceae; genus Trichilia; species Trichilia hirta. Next base: position 10,657 of record JAWDEX010177081.1, on the reverse strand, counting down.
TATTAATTATTTTAGCATTTATTGTGCATAAAAATATTAAATAAAATGACTAATATTATAATAAATAAATATTAGTTCTAAAATTATCTAAGCTACAATAAAAGTAAAATTATTCGATTAATAATGAATTCGAAAAAGAAAAAAATAAAATTTAGATCTTTTATAAAATTTTATTATCAGAATGATTTTTTATAATATATATTTATTATGAGATTTCAATTTATTTACTTCAGAACTAAAGTTTAAGCTTATTGAAATAATTTTTATTTTATTTTTTAATTGACTCAGTACAATTTATTTTTGTCAGATCAAAAGCAAAATGAAATTTAATTTAAGTCCAATCATTTTTTCAAATTGAATTGGTGATGTTCAATTTTTTCAAATTGAAGCAAACCAAATTTTAAGCTACGGTCAATCAAAAATTTAGATTTTTTTTTAATTATTTTTTAATTGAACCTAAAAAGAAATTGGGTCAAGCTTTTATAACGAAGCATATGGTGAATGTAAGATTCTATATAGTCAAACTCTTACTATTTTTCTAGTTCTAGAGTTGAGCATGGTTTTAGTTCTAGATGGTCAATTGTGTTATTATTGTTATTGTTTATGGTCATTATATATGACATATTTATACATCAATTTATTGAAGAATATAAATAAAAGTGTTGTGAACATGATATCAGTCGCTCACAATTTCAGAACAATAAGAAACCTATGCGTGGACTATCCACCTTACAAATAGCGTATAGGATTTGAATAATAATAGTAACACTTTGAAATCCAAGAAAATAATTGCTTGTGTCAAGATGTTGACATTTATACTTTGTGTATGTAATGATCAACGTAGATGACTTGAATGTTTTAGAGTTTTAGATTCTTGGCTCATTTAGTCTCTCCTAACATGATTGAGATTGAATTTAATAATTATAATGGGATAAAAATTAAAAGTATTAATATTTGTTAAGAATGTGTAAATTTTATTAAAATTGATATTATTAAATATTTTTTAATAATATATTTTTAAATTATATAAAATTAACGATACAAAACTTGTTTTGGTGAAAGTATTTCATTGTCATTCTCTTTTGAAATTATGGTAATTAAGGGTGATAATTAATTAGAACCCAAGAAAAGACTCATCAAATTCACAAGACAAGCAGGCAAATTAATTGTTGACCATCCTCAACATTTAAAGATCTTGTTCTAATATTAATAAAATATTTATTATTTACCATACCCAAATATGAAATTGAAGACAAACCACGTTCTCAAAAGCATCTCAATCTTGATTCACGTAAAAAGGTCAATAATAATACTTACATTTTATAATTATTTACGATTATTTATGCTTTTAGTACCACGACTTGATAAAACATGAAGGGACATGGGATAAAAATTTTTAAATCATAATTATTATTGAATAAAATTTTAGATAATAAAAATAAATTTAAATATATATAAATCTTACTAAAATTAGTATTACAAATAGTTTTTAATTTTACTTTCAAAATATAATAAAACCATACAAAATTTTGATCATACAATATAACTACTCCCTAATCCTTTATTTATTTTTTTTAGATATATAGGATGAAAGCTAGTATGCTATGCTATTGGAATTTCTTTTTCAGATGATGCAAAACCAGTTATCGATAAATAGTTAATTAGTTTAGATTTAAGTCTTAAGTATTATTAATTAATTATATTCATAAAATGGGTAATATCCGGCCACCATATGCTTACAAATATTGCTGTTATAAAAATTTCATTTCATTCCTTGAAAATGACTTTAATGTTTTAATATTTGATTTGATTTAATCAAACCAACCAACCCATATCAAATCATATTTCAAAATTAATGATATCATTTTTTCATAATCATTCTTAACAACACTTATCAAATTTCAACCATTATATACAAGAAAAATAAGCAAGAACATCGAGTCAGTCAAGTGATGGGACTGAAGAAAAGACACGTACCATTTATTTATCACCCAATTGCTTGTTTAATATTTTTTTTGGCAAGTTTAATTGTAAGGTATGAATTTTCAAATTTTTTTATAAATTAAAATTGTAATCTAAATATTGGAAAATATAATGAAAAACTTTATAAGTATAAAAAAATATTTTTAAAAAATATAATAAAAATTTGAAAATATGTACAGCACATTTGCTGCACTGTAAAATAACCCTATTTTTCTATACCAAACAATATTTCATTCGTTGTTGTAAATATGTTTATAGCCCATATCTGTATCTTAAATCCCTATCAACCGGCTACCTATTTTTGTAATAATAATAATTAAATACGTATAAAACATATGAGGAGTTTATGGTCAAAACGTGTATAGAGAGAACAACCAATAAGTCTTATATAAAATTAATGATATTAATTTCTTACAAGAAAGAACGCGTCATTAATCAAACTACTACGTGTCGTGGCACCAGCACTATAATTTTTAAATTATTTAATATATAATTATTAAAATATTTAAAATGAGAATTGGAAATAAAATTTTTAAATCGCTAGCATATTCTAAACCCTAAATCAAAACCCAAAAAGAATGCAAAACAATACCAGTGAGAGATATCTCATTAATCTAAAGTCAACGCCTACAGAATCTCTTGGACAAACACTACACCACAAATGAAAAGACCAAATTATCCCCATTAGCAGATACATCAGTTGCATATTATTGAAACGTGGGATGGTTTTTTGTAAAATGAAAAGAAAAAGAAAAAGAAAATGAAACTTGGACTGGCAAGTAAGCAGTGATATGAATGCAGATATTACGAAAGCAAAGGGATAGCAGTGTCATTTCAATGGATTGATAGGAATTTTCTCCACAATCAACCACACAGTTGCTTGGGCTTGATTCAAATTCTATTAATACATAAGACTTGTCAGTCCTTACCTTGGCTTTTATATTAATGAAAAAACTCAAAATTTCAATTACCTCTTCATAACCTCCCTTTCTCTTTTTCACATCTAAAAAATCTAAGCTGTTTTCATTCCACCATTAAAAAGCATGAAGATTCTTAATCCCAAATTTCCATTTACAGTCTTGACGACGACGTTGATAATGATAATTATCATTCTTTCAATCACTCAACTCTCAAGTTGTCGTTATCTCCATAGAGTTACAGTTGTAGTAAATGATCAAGAAACCAAGCAAAAAACTACTACAGAAGCTCTTGCAAGATCCGGGAAAGAAGTTTCCATGGCCATGGACAAACCTATTTATGGAGTTTCTTATCGAACAGTTCCTGGCGGACCGAACCCGTTACATAACTGATAGCAGTAGCCTTTTTCATTATTTCTTTTGTTGTAAAACAAGTACTATATATTTTTGCAGTCTATATATAGCAGAGGCTTTGATTACTTTCTTGGGTTTTCTTTTTCTCTGGTTTTTATTGTATTCTTTTCGGTATTTCTTGATAAAGATGTATGAATAATATACATATAGAAGAAAAGGTTGCAAGTTATTGTAATTTAATGTATGATTGAAATGTTAGAAGATAATTTATAGAAGAAGAAAGAATTTTCTTTCCTTTCTTTCATAGGCAAAGACAAGCATATATATATATATATATATATGATCTGAGAAATGTGTATGTTAGTTGATGGACTGTAATGATGCATTAACGAAGAAAGAAGACTGGATTCCAACAAGAAACGATAGCCAAATAGTACCTAATAAATGGTATTAGCCATGAACCGACCCAAAGGATACCCCATTGGCATCATTTATTAAGATATTGGTTTTAACTTTATTTTTCTTTGTCACGGTGAGTATACAACACATTATATTAATGAGTCGGTTTCTATACACTTATAATAATGGTATGATTTTGAATAAATATGACTTTAGTATATATTATTTATAATTTATTATGGGATGAGTCTCTTAGTTATACAGTTTGAGATCCTTACTCTAGCTTGTATATATATTAAGGCTACTACATTGAATCCAACAATCCAACAGTTTTCAAAGACATTGAGTAAAGGGTACGTAGTGTGTTCTTTATCTTTGCTCTTGTACTTTTCTTCCTTATTAACATATTAGAAGGTCAATCATAGTTTAAAATCACATTGAAACTCTCCGAAACTCAAAGATGCTAGCTAGGAAGGATAACATTATTTATTTTCAATTTTTCATCTCAAAATGCATCTTAAATAAGGTGACATATGAGTTAATATACATTTATTAGAGGGTGAATTTTCTAATGTTTAATGTTTGAGTCGTGTTGTTGACAATTTGGGGTTAATAAAACTCCAATAGTTAAAACAATTATGCAACGTAACTAAAGTTGTATTTGGTGGGGATTATTGTCCTAATCGCAAATAGCAAATGTGTGAACAGTTGGGCCAAATGTATGGCTCCTTTTTGCTAAGTTTCATATATTTCATTGCAGTATGATTCACGGAATGTTATAGTTTTTTTGTCTTTTATGCAGTAGGTCAAATCATGACCATTGATTTGAAATTTAAGCATTTGGAGATGTAACTTCCAATTAATGAGATTAAAAAAATGAAAATGACTTTTCACATACAAAAATACAATTTCCATCTCTATGACGCAACCCAAATGAAATGAGAATAATGATCATACAAGGACAAGGTTACCCCGCCCACACGAGAATTTTTCTTATCAATATGTTATAATTAGGTGGATAAAGGGATATAATTAATAATAATGTTATAAATTCTCTTTACAAATTTTTTATACAAACTCATCTAACAAGTAGTGTTAGGAATACAAACTCTCTATACAAACTTGTCTGTATAAACTAAGGTAATATGATAACGTTGATTATTGAAAACACAAAATTCATGTAATAAATAATAATGAATTATTTGAACTAAGTAAGAATTAACATTATCACTCTCTATAGAAATTTGCACAAAAAATTTGTAACCTTAACATTATTATATGTTATATATTTCGTATAATTCTTTTTTTTTATTACCTCGAATTTTTACTTAATCCGGTAAAAATATGAGATATGTGACAACAATACAATATTATCACATTAATTTGTACAAAAAATTTATATAATTAAAAATAAGTATAAATTTTATTAAAAATTTTAATTTTATCAAATACTTTTTACAATTTTATTAATTTTAGAATTAAGTAAAAACTAATCATACTACGCTGCGGTATCTTTCACTTGGGTCATGTCTCTAATCAAACAAACATGGAACCATGCATTTCGTCTTATTACATGAACCTGTATACACGCACCCAAAAGCAATATTTCAAATTATATTACCGTTCATGGACACGAACCATATAATCCAAGCAATTCATTAAGAGCAAATTATTATATATATGTACGTATATATTGATAGAAACACATAAAATTGTACTCGTAGAAATTAAACACATCTTGATCTTCTACGCATCCACATTCATTCGTTATATAATTATCACATGCATTGATAAATGGTAATTTTGTTTTCAATTAAGGAAGTGTTCTTTTCACCAATAAAGGAAAAAAAAAGAACGAAGCAAAATGTGCATGAACAAGAAATTAAGGATTCCATAAATAAATGGAACAGGAATGAAGCCTCGATAGAATTCCCAATATTATAACTAGCTTTGGCTTTGGCTTGGCAATTGTAATATCATCTATAGTATATAATGCAGTAAGCAATAAATATAAATATATTCGGCATGCATACTCTCCTCATTTTCTCTACACAAGGAAATGTCAAAAGAATTAATTAGTGAAATTATGGAGTGATTTATAGCCAGAAGGAACTGCATATAATTTATATAAAAATTTCAAGGAAGAAATTATTAATCAAAACCCGCAGTTTCAAAAAAGTACTGTTGAGTAAATGAAGAGTAATTTTTTTTTTATTTGTTTCTGTAAATTTTCATTTATTATCATAAAATATAATATACGTGATGATTATATAATACTACCAATCAATTTATGCAAAATTTTGTATAAAATTTTTTATATCCTTAACAATATTGTATTTGAATATATTTGTTGTGCTTCTACGTATGTAGGCTTATACATGTTAAAATTTTTGAAAATGGCCAAAATTTTTAAGCCTATTATAATTATAATGAACTTTCAAGCCTTTTTTAAAATTTTTTTTTATTAAAATGCTCCTAATCATCTTTTCTTTTCCGTTAAGAAACAGAAGAGAAGAGTAGAGAGGGAAAAACAAGTATTAGGGGTATTTTGGTTCAATTGTGTATGTTTGACTTAAAAATATAATGAAATTTTTGATAGACTTCAAACCTTTTATAAAATTTCACTGACTAATTATAAGGGTCTATTTTTTTTTTTTTACCTCCAATACTTCATTCCTTGTTTTTGGTTTTCTGACCAAATACACCATTAAATGAATAAAAGAGCCGTTTATATATATATATATATATATATATCACCACTGTAAAAGCGGACTTCTATAATAGCAAGCTTATTAACATAAAATAATTTTATCAAGAAGTCACGTTATAAATTTGTTTGAAGGTTGATCATCAAAATGTCAATCAAAATTCCATGATATTATTCTGCCACAAATTTTTATTTTTATCATACCTTCGTGATAGAAGTATATCAAAAGCCAATGATAAGTTGATTCTTGTGGGCAATGGCAATTTTGACTTTTGATTTTGGGGTGATAATTCAAATTTTTGGGGGGCCAAAAGGAGATGAGCGAAATAAAATTTTTCAATTTTTCTTTCGCCGGCTGTGGGGAGGGGCCGGCAAGGGTATGACATAAATTGGATCTCATTTAAACGTCATCCTTGGTTATTTTGTTAATATAACAGTATTAGAATAAAACTAGGTCGTTTGGATGCTAACTTAATTATATGTTAAAAAATTATCAATACTATGTCGTTTTCAACCACACTTTTTCCAAAAATTAAAAAATAAACCAGCAAAGTTCATTTCAATTCCTAGCCACTGTCAACAACCCAGCGACAACTTCACCATCACCCCCTCCCCAATTGCTCGCATCAAGCTTGGTGAATCCACCAGGTCTGATCAACCTTCGCCGCATCCTCTACTGCTCCATTATTTGGCATATCTGTTATTTTATGCTTTATTAATTACATTAGATTATTTGGCATTGGCTATAATTTCATATTGGATGGTTTTCATTTAGGGGATTGTTTGAGATACTTACCTATTAGAATTATGTTTTGTTACTGAGTTTTAAATTATATTTATATGCATATCTATTCTAGGGCTGAGGTAATTTATAATATTGTTTGATCAACGACTATTGTGTATTGATATTTGATTTGTGTTTATTCTTTTATGAATTGAACCCCATTTCTTCATGATATTGAAGATTTTTTATTGCTATTTAGAAGAAATAACAAGTGAGTCAAGGGTTATTGTGATTCCACTTCAGGCTAGCATCCATTTTTCTTTTGATCTCGGTGAACAAATTTTATATTTTTTTAAATTTGCATGCAATAATTTGAATATTTGGCACCACTAAATTATATGTAAGTATAGTATACAAAGCACATATGGTAGTCTATTCTCATTTCTATGTAGAATAATAAGTTTTACTTTTTTCTTTTCTATTGAAATGGATTGAGCTATTCTTAATTTTTTGACAATGTGTGTTTCAATTGTGGCAATTGAAGCTCTTTTATTGACAACATCATTTGAAACAATGGTTGTCTTTTAAGTTGTATGAATAGATAAAAATTCGACATTAAAGTAACATTTTTATCTCTCTCACTTAGCCTTATTAGGCATATTTACTACTTTCTTTGTTCTCTACTCATAAATTTATGTATAAATGCATGTTCTTTCATAAATTTATTTGTTCTCTTCTCATAAATTTAAATGTATAAATGCATGTTCTTTCATAAATTTATTAAGGAGCCATGGGACAAACTATCTTGGGAGGATAATATTTATGTTGCTGAAATGATATTGTTGTACACATTTAAATATTTCATCTTGGATCAATTAATTAATATAAGCTTTAAATTAAAGTAACTTTTTCTTTTTTAAATTTGTAGGTACACCTTTATGATGCTTGAAGACCTAGTTTTGTGTTTAAAATATTATTTTTGCTGGGATCATGTGTTCATCATTTATTTTGATTAAATCTGAGTGTCTATAACTTTTTCTCTGTCTCATTCTTTCCTTTGTAAAGCCTTGAAGGATGGTAGTTTAGAATTGCTATGTTTTGCTTTATTTTACATTCTTTTCTTCTAATAATTTTTTTAATTTACAAAATAAAATTGAACTCAGTAAAACAAAAATTTGAAAATGACCATATACTTATAGGATAGATAATTGATGATGTTTGAGTATTGATACAAGATGTAAGTTCAGTCATGTAATCATTTGATAATCTCTAATTCTAATTGTTATGCTTACATTATAATTTTAATATGTTCTTCAGGGACCAAGTTATAATGAAGAATAATTTGATGAAGTTAAGGTAGAATGGACATTTTATTTTCAGAAAATTTTAAAGTATTACATTTCTAAGCCTTCAATACTTTAAATTTATTATGTAGTGGAATTGCAATGGGTTGGGTTGCATATATAGTAGGAAAATTAATTATTTAGATTATAATATTTTATTATGGAAAGTTTTAGTAGCTTATTAATATGCAATTGAGTTTATTTTAACTCAATTAACTTTTGGAAGTTTGGTTGCAATATAATATTTTTTGTTGCGTTTAGTTTAATTTGTGTTGCTAGGAAGATCTTGGATATATTTTGAAGACAGGATATGTAGTGCCTGTGTACTGGAAATGGGATGTTAATTGTAGTATTATCTTAAAACTTTTCCTATTTTGAAGGTTTTGTTATTTATTTTTTTTTAATTTTATTGTGATGTAAGATTGTAAAAATGTAATTTAATTTTAAATTAATGAATAACTATATTTTTATTGTTATGGTATTTTAGCTCATACAGTATATAATTGATATCAAAAATAATATAAAAATATATTACTTTTTATGTTCACAAAAGAATAATTATGCAAATTTTTTTTTTTATATATATAAAGCCTTCTTAACATAAATATAAATAGTTCTATAACGAAAGTGAAGTATAGATTCTGTGTCGGCAGTTTCTGAATGGGCTTACTTGAATTGTTTGTTATCAAAAACGACTTTTCTTGTAGAGATTTCACGTCAAGGAAGCTGTTTTTATTGTTGTAGTTAATACAGTACGCACGAGTCGAAAATTTTCACCCACACCCTTGAGCCACCACTCAACACAAGTGAGCAACCATTCTAACGTCCTTCCGATGTCAACAGCACCTACGATCAAATTTGTAACGAATTATGAATATTTTGGCTGGTGCTCATGCATTTATTATGAATATATTGTTAAGTTATTGTAGTATAGTAATATATTTGAAAAATAGAGAGAAGTAAAAATAAATTGTGTTAGGGTTATTAGCTGTTGATACATGTTGAAAGTGTTCCACAAAATAAATTAATAAGACTAAAGTTTTTATCGTAGACAAACACCATACAAAATTCATAAGACTAAAGTTTTTATTGTAGACACAGACCATACAAATGACAATAATAAAACGTTTTGAACATGCAGAGGATATCTAACTATAAACAAAAGGTGCGAAAGACAGACATGTTGGCACAAGTAGCAAGTCATTGGTGACAAAGAGTTGTCAGCATTTTTGAGCATGTGACAGCATTTTTCACTCCTTTACATGAAAATGTTGAGCAAATTTAAGTGCGAGAGCAGCATGTGGACAATACCATGCTATTGTTGATAGCCTATATGCGCGACTGACAGTATACTATTGAGTTGCAATAGCTAAATGTTGAGCAAACTTGCATGCATATAAAGGCTCGAGACAGAATATCGTCGCCCACGTATAAGTGAGCAACAATGATGTGGCCGTAGCGACATGCCGATATCGCTCGCCCCTCGTATGCGCACAAGTTTTGGGCAACAATTTTATAACGTGGTGCAACAAAATGCTATCAGACACGGACAAATGTTGGGAACGATTTATTGTGCTGGCAACAGTGGCCTATCATTGATGATAGTTGCCTATTGCCATCGACATGATATTTTCGCAAAAACTTGGCATTCACGCCTTTTTTTGGTAACACGGTACTTTTTGTGTGCTCAAATATTGTAGTTTAGGCATTAATATTATTCTTATTTATGATAAAAATTGAACACTTTGCTCCTCTGAGTGCATTTGTCAAACATTTTCAATATACATCAATATATATATATTTTTTTCTGTCTATTGAACAAATTTATGCATCAAAATAAAATTTATGCAAAAAGTAAGCCAAAATCGAAGTTAATTATATTTTACAACAAATTATTTTAACTCAAAAATACATAAAAATAATTAAGGTCACCAAAATTTGGTTGGTGACTTACGGATCAGTGCTTGACGAATGTCAGAATTGTGACTCATGACTTACGTGCAAATATTAGAATTATGTGTATAATTGGGAGAGTGAAATTTTGTATATATGTAGAAAAGAGACCACACAAGGTCAGAAGCACATTTTTATTTTGGGTGTAATCAGCAAAAAATATAAATAAAAAAAAAATTGTGTTGGGTTCAAAAGAATATATGTGTGTGTGTGTTGGGTTTTTCTTTCAATATTATAGGAATGAATGTTAAATTAAAAATTAATTATATTATATTCA
>JAWDEX010177059.1:0-14779 GCA_035221805.1 Trichilia hirta | reverse complement strand
GTAAAGAAGAAAGGAGGAGATAGAGGAGAGTATGAGGAGTTCTGTAATAAGGAATTGAAACCTGGATTGGAAAATCTAAACCTGGAAGAACCAGAATCTGCTGTTGTTGCAGCTGCTGCCGCTGCTTCGTATTTGCCGTCGGATACTGAATAGAGACAGGGAGAAGAGTAAGCTTTTCTCTCTTACTTTTTTCGTCACTGAAGACTTTGTATGATGTATGTTTCTTTCCTTCAGTGTCTTTGGCTGTACTGTTTTACTCCTTTAGTCCTATGTGTTGTATGCTCTCTTCCTGTATCGAGAAGAATAGATTAGAACACGTGCAATGAAATATAAACTTTTACAGCCTTTGTATTTTGGTTGGTGGCTCGAATGTTTTCTATTTGTATCTATTGAGAAATGAGGAATGGAGCCTTACTTTTTACTGAGTTACATGTCTCATACAGTGTTGCAAATTTATGATTTTCTTGAACTTCATCAATGTGATGGCTTATGGTGACATATGTGGCTGTGTAGAGCTTTGTCGATTGCTTTCCTTAAGATGTCAAAAATTTTTGAAGGACACCACCACCACTTATGCTTTCAATTGTGTGCCACTTTTGCATGGGTGTTTTAAGGGAATGTCATTTTAGAATAGAACATACCAACGGAGATGTTAGTTACTCTTCTTTTGTTTTGCTATTAATCATGTCACTGGCATTCCTCACTGTGGATGAAATTCATGCTGAGTTCCCTGCAAACGTTATAGGAAATCTCTCTGGTGAAAGGAACATTATGTACGAGATAGTATAGTTCAAAGCAAAATAAGGAGCTTGACATAAGTTCTTGGATATATAAATGGTGAAAATCTTGGTTTCATCAGTTTTCAAGTGTGATGAACGAGTTTATTAGTTGTTTTGCGTAGTGGGATTCCTAGCAGTGCAAGGTGGGATCTATTTTCATGGTCTAGAAACTATACTAAATTGAGCAAATTACTTGTTAAAAGTGTCATTTAGATAAATCAGAAAGTATGAACTGAGCGGTGCATTTCAATTTCGCTTGAGAACTGAAATTCACTAGAGCAGTTTTAATGTTAATCCAATGCAGAGAAATAAGATTTATGTGAACATGAAAGCTTCAAAGATGGTAAACAAATTATGCACTAGGGAGAGGTTTGGGAACAATTTTTTGCCTCCATTATTGGTAGCACTAATCATTTTGCTTTTGTGCATTGCCCAGTCTGTAATTTTGTTTACAGCCTAATTTAGTTGTGCTGTGATAGATATCCTTATTTACCAAGTCCTCGATTATAAATTGCTATTAGCTTGGCTATAATAATGTAGAGACATGGTTAGGTGACCAAATTGGTTACGGAAAACAGAGCAGTCAGTTTCACCTCTTCAATATTGGATAAGAGGGGACATTACTTTGGGTATGTTGAGGACTTCTGTGCAAATTCAATATTATTCATATGGATGGATAACCGGTGCTGTATTAATTCTCTTTGTTATTGCAACTTGTAACTATGTTTCCTTTCTTCTATTGTGTAACAACAACTAAATCTTTCTTACAACATCTTTCAAACTGTTGTCTGGAGTCGTGATTATCTCTGCATAATGGAGATAAGTGATATGAATCGACGACTAATGGGACCACTTAAGCAATTGAGAGAGAGGCTTCAATCTGTTTGTTGTCCTCTATCACCTATTGTCTTTCATAGGTTTTTTCTTTTTCAGTTCGGGAAGCAGGAGGAATGGGAATGTTGGTGGATAGTATGGAAAGGGATTAGTGCATAATGCAGACTGCTCGGGAAAAGGGGTTACCTCTAGTTACTTTATGTAAAAGGGAAATTGATCAATTAGGGCTTTCATGGTCGATCTTTGTTTTAACACTGCTGGTTTCAGAAGTCCATGTGCTGGACACGTTTATATGCTTTTGCTTCTTCCAATTCCTTAGTTCATGGTCATTTGCGTACTTGAAGTAAAATTGGGCGGAACTATTATCCCTATGATTTCATTTCTTGTCATGGTTGTAGTTTTGCACCATTTTGCAGCTTTACTTTCAGGTTAGCATGCCCCCATTTTGTTTCATCACATATTAGATGTCAATCAAATTTTCTAGAAACATCAGTCTTAGAAGCTTCAAGAGTGTTACAAAATGTTAATTAGAAAACTGGTAGGTTATCTCCAAATTCCACTTGGTGATATGGAAGTCGTTCTGGAATCACAAGATGATTTTGTGGAACAAGAATTGTGGCTGTGTTTTGGTAATCAACGTATATAATGCTGTGAAATGCCAGTTGTTTAACTAGTCTATCTTCTTTGTATTTAAGTCATTGTCATGAAATTATGTGAGTTAATTGGTTTTGGTGTAACACGTTACACACTAGAAACACACATTTAGAAATTTTCTAGTTGAACTTGAAGTCAACATATGCACACCTTGATTAATAAGATTACATGTCAGTCGTTGCAAGGCAATGAATGTGAAATGGAGGGAAGGGAATTGCATTTTTTTTAAATTGAAAAAGCAGTTTGACCAGAAACATTATCAGGAAAAGGTGATTGCTTAATCTGTAACCTATTTGTGCCGCATATACAGCCACCAAACAATGCTAAAAAAATCCAAAATAACGTCTTAAATTAACTGAACATGAAATCTTGCAAGTTCTATGAAATGAAACAATGCAATCTTTTATACCAAATTCAGTGAACACTTAAAAATGCTTCCTTTAAAAATTGAATCTTTTTGACTTTGATGATCTGTTTTCATTGTTTCAGCTTAAGTCTTTTTTATACTCATTAATAATATAAATTGTCAACAAAAAACTATTTGTCACCCAATATAATTAAAATGACGTTTAATAAATCAGTTATCCTTTCAAAAATGAATCGAAGTACTGCAACTGCAAGCCTAGTTTTGATCGACTGGTCCAGGAATATTTTTCATGTCATTGGCTTAATCGATTGCTCCGCCTCCTTGTACCATCCATATTTTTATCAAGTTGGATTACTTTCTTACTTTCTTTATTGATCTTAAGGGGGTTGGTCGAGCCAATTTGTTAACCCATCAAGTTGCTATCGTTACCTCAGCAAATTAATCGTACCAAAACCCCCACGTCATGCCACTTCTTTTTTTTTATATTTTGTCTTTGACAATTTCCTTCTACAGTGACGTTTCACTACATGAAACGTCTACATTCGGGAAAAGAAAAAGAAAGGGGAAAAGGACAAAGAGAAATAGCCAAGATATCGGCGATGACCAATGTATACTCCCGCTATGAAAATCCCTAGACAATGTTGTAGTCACCGGCCGAGTAGTTTTTGTTTTGTCTGGGATATATTGACTCTTTCCATTTTCGGTTGAAAATGTTGGGAATTTGTTCGGCTGTATTTATATCTCTGTTAAATTATATTCTCACACTACGACTAGTGGCATTACGCCATTTTTTTTCCCACTGTTTACAACAAGGCTATATATCTTCTTTAATATTGGAAATTTTTAGACCCATTTGTTGTCAAGTCTGCAATTTATTATTCCAGTGCTATCATATTTTCTTGAACAGAGCAGAATACTCTTCAAAGCTCTAGAGTCAGAAGGATTACATCAACAGATGATGCATGCATTTATTGACCCCTCGATTAGCAGTTTTTTGTTTTTTCTTGGAGATTCTAGTAGATGGGCATCTTGCATAGAGGGTTGAGATTAAAAGAACATATTTTATCTCCAACAAATTTAATTCAAATAATTCTAACGCAAAGAACCTGTTCTTTCACAGTTAAGACTATGTAAGCTCAATGATTGACAACACTAAATATGCTCTCCGTAAAAGATTTAATTTATTCTTTCATTCTGTACAACAGAATGGGCTTGAGTTGCCCCATTACACTTCAACTATGGATCCATGATAATTATATTATTTGACACCCAGGCTCGGCCTACTGATGTGGAAAATTTAAATCAGCCAGCCCACAGATTTGCTGATAATTTGCCGCCTTTTTTCACGGCAACACGTGAATTCCCTATACTGTTCAACGTTTCACTGCCTATCTGTAATTTAAATGTCGTTAGAAATTTTATTTATAAATTTCACTAAATTAATGTAGAATACAGTTTCTTCATATCACGATTTTTGTAACGATTAAATACAAGTTCAATAGATTAGTCTCGACTGAAAAAGAAATACAAAAATGAAAAACAAATGGCAATTGTAATATGGAAAGCTAGAAAGGTACGAGCATGTGAGGTGAATGTGATGTAGAAGAGAGAGCAGAAAACCGCATCTTCTCCTATCCTAGAATAAAAACTATACCATGCTATTATTACTTTTCTTTCTGCTGCTCACTTCCTTGCCAAGTCCATACTATATCCTTAAGAGAAGGCTTCAAACCTTGGTTACAGAAATCTTTGTACTCTATTGTGTCCCCTGCTGCTTTCTTCAACTCCACTACATAGAAAGCGGGTGTAACTTCGAAAATTTCAGCATCTATAGCCAGCTGCCCTTTCCTTCCTTCTCTGCTGTGTTGTAATTTCACTGTTCCATCCTTCTTATTAAACTTACAGCTTTCGGTTACAGCTATTTCTTCGAATTTAGATACTATGGTTGAGGCAGGTTTTGTTGAAGTAAATCGTCGTTCTTCTTGTTCACTATTCAATTGGTTTTCAAACAAACCTGATAAATTGAATCCTTTCGAGAGAGATATAATGTCAAAAGCATTGAAAGAAGATGGTCTAACAGGGCTTTTAGTTGCTGCTGTTGTATTCTGAGAACTACTTTCACAATCTTCTGATGACTCAAACACAGCGTGAATATCACTGATCAACCTTTTTCTGTCTACGCCTTGAGGAGATTGCGGTGGTTCAACTTTTTTATACCCTTTCTTGAACCAATAATTCTCCATTAGTTTAGCCATCGTGATTCTAGTGCTCGAATTGGGATCAAGAATCCTGGAAAGCAGCTTCCGAACTTCTGGAGGAAACCAATTCGGACACTTGAATTCAGCTTTTGTAATCCTCTTGTACATTTCCATGAGATTTGAATCATAAAACGGAAGATAACCTGCCAACAGAACAAAAAGAACAACCCCACAAGACCATATATCAGCTTTAGCTCCATCGTACCCTTTCTTGTTAATAACTTCCGGCGCAACATAAGCCGGAGTTCCACAAGTTGTATGAAGAAGACCATCTGGCCTTCTTGTTTCCAGTAATGCACTTAACCCAAAATCTGAAATTTTCAAGTCACCATTTTCATCAAGAAGGAGATTCTCTGGCTTGAGATCCCGATGATACACCCCTCGGCTATGGCAAAAATCAACAGCTCCTACCAATTGCTGAAAATATTTTCGAGAAACATCTTCTCTGAGCTTCCCTTTGGCAACTTTGTTGAATAGTTCACCTCCTTTTACGTGCTCCATGACGAAATATATCTTGGTCTTGCTAGCCATCACTTCATAGAGCTGAACAATGTTGGGATGTCTAACGAGTCGCATCACAGAGATTTCTCTCTTGATTTGATCAATCAAACCAACCTTCAAAATCTTCTCCTTATCAATAATCTTTATGGCTACGCTTTGGCCTGATTTCATGTTTCTCGCATGATAGACCTTGGCGAAAGTCCCTTGTCCGAGCAATCGTCCAAGCTCATACTTATTCAATAATATTGCTCCTTTTTTCTCCATTTTCTCTTATTCCAACAAGGAAAAAATAAATACAAAAAACCAATTAAAAATGACGATTTATTGTATAACACCTCAAGTATTTTGCAGCATTTCGATATGATTCAAAAGAAAAGGAGAGAAAGGGCAATACTGAAACAAAGGATATTCAAACCATGCCCTCAGGCAGGGAAAGAAAAGTCCTTGCGAGAGAAGAAAATGAACAAAAGGAAGTTTGGCTATATCAAAATAATTAGCAAAGCCTTCGCCAATTCCAGGTAACAAAGAAAACAAATCCAACAATATGTTGAATAAAAAATAGTAAAAGTTGGGTTGGGGTTTACGTACAGGGATTGGCCATATTCTCTCAGTATTTGTGTACAATAACAATTATAGAGGCTGATGTTTTGGATCTCATTAACAAAATCAAATGGTTGTCAATGTTTAGCGCAGTTTTTGCTTAAATATATATATATTTTCTCTGACAGTTGTAATTGAAAATCTTATTTTTTCCGTTTTGAATGCGGAAACACAGGGTATTCTAAAGAACAAATTCATACATGTACCAGCATAAATTAATTAATGCGTTACATTACTTATAATAATTTGTGCATGGTTCCGAGTATTAAGGAAGCAAATTGTTCTAAAGTGTCAATAACTTATTAACTACCATTTTAAAGGACTAAAGATGTTGAAAGAGAATGGAGGATATTTCTCATGCTTGAGCGGACTGAATGATTTGACAGCTCCTGTTTAGCGACATAATCTCTTAGTGGCTGTATCATACTTGGAGGTTATCCTTTTTCAAAAATAAATAAAAGGGTAGATGATTAATAAGTGTCTAATTTTGTATTATTATACCTATTATAATTTGGAATTTTATTCTAGGTAAGTTGAACATTTGAGTCAACATCGATTTTGATTTGCGACCCACCGCAAGCACGTTCACAAAGATATGAAAAACACCAATGCTGAAGTGTAGATTCTACAACGTCGTTGATATTGGACCACGAAGTCCAATAATAATGGTTATAATCGATCCCATGTGGGTGCATGTAGGCTGACCCACAAAAACTGAACAGTGTGAACTGACCCATGGATGCACATATAGATATTTATTAGCCACAAATTGCAAGATATGGAAAGAGAAACTGTTGGTGGCCGAAGAGTGATTGAATCAGATGAGGCAAAATATTGAGTGATTCTAAGGAAATGAAATGAATTGATGACGACGGTATGGAATAGATCATTTTATAAGTTTATTAGATTATAAAATAAAATAGTGAGGACACTAACAATGTCGTTTTGCTTGAGGACACTAATCGTGCATGGCTGACCATGTATAAAATGTAACCCAGATAGTATATAATATTCGGGACCCCAAGTATTTATATCTTCACAAACTCTTACTTTATATTGTAATAATCAATTCTCCTTATAAAATTTCAACCATTTATCACACTGTAATTGACACTAAATAGTATTCAATCGTTTCAATAGGAGTCTCAGACATATTCGATATAAATGTTTGAACACTCGAGACTCAAAGAGCATGTGGTCTCAAATTTCTTCAGGTTTTAGTTGTATGCCACGAAGGAATTCATTATTATCAGCTTTATTAGGTGTTGCGCATTAATAAATGTTGCTGGCAACGGGAAGGATTTTAAAAAAAGAAAGATATTCTACATTCTACAGAGAATAGCTCCCAATTGGAAGTTACCACAAACTCTATGCCCACAAAATTGTGGCTGACAGCAGTTCGTTTCTGATAAAGAGCGAAATCGTCAGCTATCATATGCAGTTGGCTAAATGACCGTAACATGATGACTCTTGGTGGAGCGGAGCCGCTTGGTGTCTTGCGCTTTAATTTGCAATGGTCGCTTTCAAATCAACCATGCACTCTAGAAGATCGAATTCCTCTTCTTTATTCAATTTTGTCTCTAACTTAATTGACAATACTACTATGGTAGTTGTATGTTGACCAACTAATTTAAGATTTGCAGATTCATTAGTAATGAAGAATGAAAGAAATTAATCTTTCTTATATTAATTTTATTACAAGCCCTCGGCAAGTGAGTAGCATATGTTGAGTCGTGATTTATTAGCCTTAGTGTGGGTTTTGTAATACAATTAAGATAGTAGAGTTTTTATTGGCACTTAATAATATAAATATTTATATTAAATCTCGTTAAATTTTTTATCTTTTTTTCTTTGTGCTATTTATTACTTGGTGACTTATTAATATATTTATGTATTTAGTATTATTAGTAGTTGCATAATTCTTTAGAGATTTATACTTTTGTCACATTTTCTTATTAAATAAATTATTATTAAATATAGTAATTTATTTAGAGTTTATTGAGAAGTTGAGTTTACAATTTACTTATATGAAGTAAATGACATCCTCATCGTCTAGACTAGTAAAGAAGACTATTGTAATGAATGGAAAAATGGATATTGAAAATTTTGATGGTAGAAATAATTTTGATTTATAACAAAGTGAGCTAATAAAAAATTTGTTTTAAAAAAATTTAGATATGACTCGAGAAAAGTCAAAACTAAAAGATATCAATAAGAAAGACTAGGTGAGGTTAAACGTACAAACTTGTGACTAATTTACTCGTATCTTTATTAAAATAGAAGTATATATCTATTCATGAGAGAAATATTCGTAAACAAGTTATGAAAAGCATTAGACAATAAACATATGATAAAGAGCAATAAGAATAAACTTTATTTGATAAAGAGATTGTTTTGTTTTCAGATAAAAGTAGGTAAGAGTATTAGTAATTACATTGATATAGTTAATAGACTAATTGTTGATTTACTAGACTTAGATTAAACTTTTCAAAAAAAAGTATAAGGCCATGTTGCTAATTAATTCTCTTCGTGATGAATTGGGCTACCTTTTAATTATGCTTCTTTATAGAAAAGAGAAATTGTCTTTGATAAGAGTTTGTTCTACTTTATCTAATCATGAAATTTAGAAAAAAGATCAAAAGAAAAATAAGGATAAATTAGTAAGGCACTTGTAGCAAAAGAGAGAAGTGAAAATGGTAAGAAAGAGAGAAGGGATAGATCTTTTCCAACAAAAAATTCTGGTAAAAATAAATATGTCTTTTATTATGAAAAAGAGTATTGCAAAAAAGATTATTCAAAATTGTAGAAGAAAGAAAAGGGAAAAATTACTTTTGCTACATGTATGGTTAAGCTTGATGATAATGAGTTAAATTTTTCTTTAGTTAGCCTATTATTTACGTCTAAGTCTAATTTAATTAGTAAATTTTAAATTTAGATTGCACTTATCATACGTGTCTTTATAATTATTAATTTTTTAATTTTAAAGAGTTTAATTATGAAGTTGTTTTATGGGTAATAATAAGCACTTTAAAGTATATATTTATTAAGAGTTAAATGCATTATTTTACATTTTATAATATGATTAACTCTCTCAATTTAAACATATTTCTAGTTTTATGTTTAAAATTCATTTTATGTGTAATTACTATTTAAATTCTCTTTTGACGAAGGAACGGTAAAATGATTATAACTTTTTAACTAAGAAAAATTTGAAGGTAATTTAAGATTCTACACAAAAATGATTTAATGGGCTACAATTATGCATCTTATGATAACATTTAAATTCAAAAGTTTTAAAAGGCCAAAATTAGAGCAAAAGTGAACCCATTTGTACTACCAATTTAGCTTGACCTTCTTTTAATATTTGAACCATCACTTAGGCTATATAACTCTCTTTGATCTAATCTAAGTCTCTATAAAATGATAAGACAAACAAAAACTTTGATTGTCAATGATAGATTTTATCAACTTTTAGTGCTAATATTTGTGTCAAAATTAAGTGGATGATTGAGCCAAAATCATTAACATTTTCACTCATTATGTCTCCCATTGTCTCTCTTTAGTATTTATATAATAGGATTCTATTCATTGCTCATTAACCAACTTAGAATCAACTCCGATATCATTATAATTATATTGTAATTTTATCTTAAACACTCTCGCATTTCTATGTTCTTCTAAACTCTTAGTTAAGGTTAAAAGATTAATATTAATGAATTAGTGGTAAGTTTTTTGGATCCTACTTTTGTGCTTTAATACTTAGTTATTTTATTTAATTGAAAGTTTATTTTTAAAATATGTTTTAATATATTTAAACTTTTTAATTCATTGTAAACTTGACACATCAAATGTTTGAAAATATATTCCTTGATTCATTGTATATATATGATATAAAGAATATTTTGAACATTTTATATGTTATAAACACTTTTTTTAAGTATTTTTATTAATTAATTAAAAGATAAACTTTTATTTAAACTTTTATTATTTTATAGAAAAGAAATTTTAATGAGTTTAAAATAATTTTTATCTTCTGATTGAGATAACTCTTTAATTAATTTTAATTAAATAATAAAAAAAGATAAAAATTATTTTCTATAATCTAAAGAAGTTAATTTAAAATTTTTTAGTATTTTTAAATTATGTTTTAATTTTTACTTAATAAACTTATTCTTAAAATTAACCAATCAATTAAATTTTCTTTACTTTTGAACCTTGAACGAAAATTTTTGTATCTTAAAAAGTACTTCCTGTAGATACGACCCTTATACTTTTGGACTATATTTTAATAAGATTATCTATATTTAGATATATCTGTTTGAGATGTAACATATAATAATGATGCTTGTAAAATAATAGGGACAAATTTAATCTAACTAAAGAATTATGATAAATCGATTAGAGTTCTAAAAGATGTTTAGTATGTACCAAAGTTAAAAAAGAATATCATTTTTTTGGGAGTCTTAAAATCTAAAGGTTACATAATGTCTACATGAAATAGAGTTTTTAAGGTTATTTAAGGTGCACTTGTGATAATAAAAGGTAAAATAATTTGTATTACTATAGTGATAGTATAATTATTGGATAATAGTTATAGTTTTAATAAAGAATACACAATCAAATTTGATCAAGTTATGGCATATGCATTTTGGCATGTAGGTGAAAGGAATTTATTGAGTTTGGTGAGTTGAGGCTTATTATAAGGTATGAAAACTTGCAAATTGAACTTTTGTGAACATTATATTCTAGAAAAGTAGACAAAAGTAAAATTTGGCACAATGACTCATAATACCAAAGGTATTTTAAATTATGTTTATTTTAATATGTAAAGACCTACTAAGACAATATTTTTCTAAGGAATCCATTACTTTATTATTTTTACTAATGATTTTTTTTCAAAAAAATTTTGTTGTATGTTATGAAGACTAAGGATGACGTATTTGGAGCTTTTCTTAAATAGAAAAAGATAATTGAGATATATCCTAGTAAAAAGATCAACTAACTTTAAATAGATAATGATGGAGAGTATTATAGTGATCTATTTATGAAAATTTTTTAAGATGAAGGTATTTTATGTCACTTTACTATAAGAGAAACATAATAGAACAATAAAGTGATAAAATGCACAAGTTGAACATTTTCAAAGAAGGTTCAACGTATGTTGATTAATGTTGAGTTAGACGAAGAGTTTTAGATAAGGGTAGTTACTTATGCCTATCTTCTCGTTAATGGAGTACTATCAACTATAGTTGGGTGCAAAATTCTATTAGAGGTATGGTTGAAAACTGTTAGTGACTCTTTACGTATTTTTATTTCCTCTTCTTATTATTGTGTAAAAGAGCTTGAGTTAGCAATATTTATAAGAATTACCTTAGGTGTGAAAGGATAGCATATTTGGCGTTCAAATTTCAATAATGTACTATTTAGTAAAGGTGTGATATTTGATGATTCTTTTATGTTAAAAAAATAGAAAATCAAATGAAAGTTAATAGTATTCTCTAATAGGTAGAGTGTATTCAATGGCAAGTAAAGGTTAAAACAACAATAGTTGACTTAGCAAGAATGGTTAATAAAGATAATTCTCCAATGACATAGGAGAACATTAAAGATAATAAGGAGAGTTCTACTCAAAAACTTTAATAAAAACAAGAATTAATTGTAGTTAATAGGCCCAAACTTAAGATTTGCATATCTACTCAATTTGTTGATATCATGACTTATGCACTTCTAGTATAAAGATAATTCTCCAATTATAAAGGAGAACATTAAAGATAATGAGGAGAGTTCTACTCAAGAACTTTCATAAAAACAAGAATTAATTGTAGTTAGTAGGCCCAAACTTAAGATTTGCATATCTACTCACTTTGTTGATATGATGACCTATGCACTTCTACTTATAAATAATAATGTTGCTTCCACTTACAAAAAGGCAATTAGATATTCAAAAATTAGTAAGTAAAAAAAAGTTATGGAAAAAGAAATGTAGTCCTTTTAGAAGGATAAAACTTGAAAGCTAACTCAATTATTGAAAGGTAAGAAGGCAATTAGGATCAAATGGATACGTGTAAAGAAAGAAGGATTTTCTAGTAAAAATAATATTTATTACAAGGTAAGATTGGTGACAAAAGGATCATGCACTTTTGTATAATAATGATATGTTGATAGGTTAAAAAAATACTGCAAAAGTTAAAAAAATTAAAGGTTTAGTTGAATCAAGAGTTTGCAATGATAGATTTGGGTGAAGTCTAGAAAATTCTCAAATGAAAGTTAGTAGAGATAGAGAAAATGACATATTTGACTCAAAAATAATATTTGAAGAATATCTTATAATATGTTAGCATGACCAAGTAGTCAAAACTTGTAAATGCCCATTTAGTCCTTGTTTAAAACTTAAAGCATCACTATCTCCATTTACTAACGAAGAACGTGAGTATATGTCGTGAGTTTCCTATATTAGTGCAGTTGGTAATTGAATGTATTTAATGATGAATATGAAACCTAATATTTTACATTCCGTTAGAATTTTAAATAAGCATACACATGATCTTGATAAAGAATATTGACAGGCTGTAAAATAGACTTTATAGTACTTATTAAATACTATAAATATTTTGTTAGTGTTTGAGTGAGATAATTTAATTATTAAATGTGCTATTGGTTATATTGATTCTGATTATTTTAGTGAATTGAACAAGTATCAATCAATTATTGCATATATATTTACCCTTGCAAGAGCTTTAATAAGTCACAAATCTATTTTGTAGCCTATAGTTGCTTTGTTTACTATAAATGCAGAGCATATGACAATTACAAAAGCTGTAAAAATGTTATTTGATTACAAGAATTGTTGAAAGATTTAGGAATTAATGAAAGAAAGATTGTTGGTTATTGTGACACTTACTTAAAGTTTATTGACCTCAAAAATCACTTTGTACAAAAAATTATTAACAAAAAGAGTATCTTATTTTAGAAGATTAAGACTATCGAATAATTTTATCTTGTCATTTAGCACATTTAAAGGCATTGTAGTTTTATTCATAGATTATAAAAAGACTAAAGAATTTTAGATGTGCTCAGCTAAATCATCAAAGTGGAGATTTGTTGAGTTGTGACCATTTAGCCTTTATAAAATTTATCTCACATTGTTTTAATGTCATTTTTAGGTGAAGACCTTGGACCTATATAAAGAGACTAATATGATTTTAAATGATTCCAAAAAATATCTCTCTTTTTCTTTTTATTAAGGATCTTACAATTTAAAATATTCTTTTTTTCCTTTTAATTTTGGGTATTTACTATTTGATTGTTTACTATTATATTTATATAATTAGTATCATTAATAGTTGAGATTTATGTTTTCGTTGTACAATAATATATAATGATAAATGCAAGGCATTCGAAATACTTTTCAAATTTTGATTTTGTAAATATGTATTTAACAAAGTCGTTGAATAGCAATTAGGATCTAACGGTGATTTAAATTTATTTAATATTTTAATAATTTTTTACTATATGTATATATGTATTTATATAAAATAATTTTTATTTATTTATTACATTATTATTCGTTATTACCAACCACAAATGAACTATTAAGTGACTAAATTATAAATTTTGAGAATTCGAAAAATGAGTTTGAAAAATAAGTTTTCAAATTATTACAAATATACCTTTTGTGGCTAATTATTTAAAAGAATTAGCGATACACTTTTTGCTTTAAAGAGCTTTTTTGATATATTTAATCCCTCATTTTTTATAAATTTTGAAAAAATAATTATCTCTAAATATTATAATAAGTGCCCAAATTAAAAAATTTCTATCAATATTTATATTACCTTGCTATAAAAACTTTATATAGTTTGTTTTCATCTATTTATTGCACGATTATTATACTTAACATGATATATATTCTCCATTTTCGTGGGAAGGGTTATCTTGGAATTCGTCGACTCTAGTTTCTCTGTATTGATAATTTGATTGTCGTTTCTCTGTATTGATTTTTTACGCTGATTCTTTTTATCTAAAAAAGAAAAAATCATGAGTCATAAATCTTAATTTTTAAAACACAATCTATAAAAACACAAGTGGTCATATTTAACAGATCAAAATAAAAGTTGATTACGTGGAAATATTTCGTTTTGCATGTCTGCATGTCATTGTACTCGTGTCTCTTAAACACACAGTTTAACTGTCAGATGCTTTTAGCTATGAAGATGCATAAGATTTACAATGGAATGATAACAACCAACCCTATTCTGAAAAGGAGTGAGCAAGTCATCAGAGTTGAAATTTGCCCAAGGTTCAAATGATCCATGAAATCTATATATGGTGTTTCATACACACGGTTGTTAGGCTTTCAAAGCCCAGAATCGAATTCGTTGCCCTATTTTCAACGAATCATGCCTTTAGTTTAGCGAAACTGAATCTCAAGTTTTCTCTGTCATCAAGTGGAAATCTGAAAATTATGATCCTGATTACTAGTTAGTTCTGTATATAACTAGGCTTATTCATTTCATTAATTCGTGTCATAATTTGTTAATGCTAGCTTTAACTCTCTCAATTACGTATGAAGGAATTTATATAAATTCTCCATGTATGATATCAATTATATTTAATACAAGACAATAAAATGAAGATTGTGAGAGATGTTGGTTGAAAGCAACATAGAGAGAGAGAGAGAGAGAGAGAACAAGCAAAAGGGATGCATTCACACAAACCCAAAACTTCTTGCTCAACATTTATTATTCTATTTAGCTACAAGCTATTTTATTTGCAATACCATTGTG
>JAWDEX010177028.1:0-14787 GCA_035221805.1 Trichilia hirta | reverse complement strand
CTCAACAAAACCTATTATGAGGTTCTTGTTTCAAGCAGATTTAAGCACATCTATAAACTATTTTTAGCCCCGAGACCAAGGAAGCTATGTTGAATCACAGCTGCTTCGTATTTAAATTGACTAATAATTTCAGTGGCCTCGTTGAGACTTCATGGTGAGGTTAGGCTTATCATACTCACAGAACATGAATGTCAAATATTCTTATAAATGTGACGATCCAAATGTAGTCAAAATTACAACGTCATCAAACATGGAAATAACTAAATCCTTTCCTTCAACGTACACGGCGAGATTTTTCTTCCCGTCCTAACCCAAGTGATTTCTGAGCATTGGCAATACCTTCAGGATCTGCAGTACAGCAAGTCACAGTTGAATTATTTACAGGAAAATAAGGGTTCAAAACCAATAAACTCTGGTTGATTTGCGATTATGATTTGAGTTGACTATTCTTTTAATTATCAACATTGTGAGAAATAGGGGTAGGGTTACTGCATGCAAGTTTTTAAATAGGTTAGACTACGAACATGGGACAAACAAATCCAAGGGTAAAGATCAATTTGAGATACAATTTCAGGTGTAATGCCAATTCTAAGGCACTACACCAGAAGCATAACATGAATCCTTTTATTGAAGACCAGGAAAAGGAAAAGAACCATGATAACTAATTGAGTTGGAATGGTTGAATAATATATGAATTTATTCATTTTCCATGTTCCTAGCTCCCAATGGTGATCACCAAAACCAAACTTACCAAAGAACTGCGTGAAAATACGTGTGAAGAAGCTCAAGTTGCGAGACGCATTGTAAGCCATGGAAGGTGGAAGAGGCTTAACGATGGTGTCTATGCTGAATACACGCTGAAGAAACTGTATGAATGTCAAAAAAAAAAATGTAACTTCAGTTCAACAAAACTTACAAAAATTTCTCACACAAAAATACATGAAAAAAAAAAAAAAAAAAATTAGTACCGAATAAAAGAAAGAGGGAAAGTGGTACAGCCTTAAGCAAAGAGTGTTAAAATGTCAATTAAACAGCAAGGAGAGTGTTATGTGATTTGACTACAGTTAAAAAGACAGAACGTCAAATCACCAAAATTCCTTCACTCATTAATGGCAAGCCAGGTGCGCGGCACAATCATTTCAAAACAAAATAGTGCCAATCCTTCTTTCATCATTGCATTTCTCCTATAACCAAACAAATCAAGCATACGGTGTGGTCAATCGGATTGTTCACTTTCGATTAGAATGCATTCATATGAACACCGTAAATTGTTCAATAACATTTGAAACAATTGTACAACCCTGATTCTACCATGTGACTAATCACACTTCCAAATAAAGGCAACAATAAAATTCTTCAAACTTCTGTGAAAACAAAGCATCATCATAAACTACATATAATATACATGATACATACCTCAAAACTTAGCCTTTCTCTGTATCACGGAAGTCTGTGCTCAGATAACATGTGCATATAATCAAAAAAGTCAGCAAAAACACTAGTGACTAAAAAATCAAACATTGGCTTGAGTAGCATTGTTTTTAGTTAATCCCTCAACCAAAATGCTTAATCTATCAGAAATCCTATGAAACCGAAAATTATCATGGAAGTGAACTACACCCAAATTTAGTACTTACAGGCTTGAATATAAATATTCTCATGTCACTAAATTTTCGTAGAAAAAAATTGCCTAAATCACGGTAACGACTAACAAAGGAAGAAACTTTACATGAAATTCCATAATTCAACAACAAAACAATTAACAAAATCATAAAACACGCCCTGGGCATTTCAAAAAATACCTGAAAATTGCGCTGGAAGCTGTAACGCAGCTGAGGATCAAGTTGTAGGTCGTTCTCATCGTCATCGAGATCATCGTATTTGGAAGTCTTCTTCTTACCAGGAATGTGCATCGTCGGCGTAGAGCCAGCCTCGCTAGTCACTTTCAGCTTTGCGTCTTTGAATTTATTCACTTCTTCGTCTTCATCTCCCCTCCATGGGGCTTTCGTTAGCAAATCCTTCCTCGCTTTCCCCATTGAAATTTTTTTTCTGGTGCTTGATGCTGCTCTTTTCTTCGCTTTGGAAGAGGAGAACTACGATGAATTTTGTGCCCATGCTTTTGCTAGGGCTAACGTTTGGATGCGAGGATTGATTTTGCCCCACGTTGCTTGTTCCCCGACCATTTAGGGTCGACAAACTCCAGGGTCCGAACGGGGTTCAAATCCGAATGCAATTACAAATTCCGTATTCGAATTAAAACTCAGATAAATATCCGGCCCAAATCTAGTATATACGGGTTACTGTGACTCCAGATCCAAAAATAAAACTACTTATTATACCTTTTTAATTATCGTCAAAAAAAATTTGTCGATATTATTTTATATCAAATTTATATTATTAAAATTCTCATATAATTTTTTATAAATTAAAATTATTATCATTATTATTATAACATTAACAATTTTATAGATCTAAAATTAAAATTTTAATAATTAACGATAAAAATTCGAATAAATAAGTCTGATTTTTTTGAGTTATGTGAAGTCTACATTTGACCCGCACCTTATGGGAGTTTTAAAAATTTAAAATCATATTTAATTTTATTTATATATATGAGCCAGGTTAACCTGTACTCAAAACACTTGAGTTTTTTATGAGTCAGGCAAAATCTAGATTTTTTTACCATCTCTAGGCCATTTAGAATTTATTATGCTTTTTATTATTTCTCTCTTCTTCTTTTTTCTATCTTTTTAATTGAATTGTAAAGGTTGAGAATATTATTTCAAAAGATTAGAAATATAATTTACTATAATAGAATAAAGCATATGGAAAGCAAAAAAGTAATTTCTTAAAAATTTTTATTATACTAAAAAGCCATTTTTTACTAACTTGTATCTAAACATTTTGGGTAAAAGTCAAATACCCCTATAGTTTTAGTAAATTATAAATATTTTTTACTTTTGATAAATACTTTTAAAATTTAAAATTGACAACAAATACTCTTGCATTATTGTTCCATTAGTTAATTTATTTTTTATATTATATCATTATACTCTACAATTTGAAGTATAAAAAAGAAAAATTAACTAACGAAATGACACTATAAAGATATTTGTTATTAATTTAAAAAAATAAGGAGATATCTGTAATTTTCTAAAACTATAGAAAGTATTTGTCATTTAATTCCTATTTTTCAATATTAAAGATAGTTTAGTTATTTTATAATATAAGGATATTTTTGGTATTTTTATCATATGTGTACATAAGTGTAATGGACGCGTAGACAACATGACATTAAGGTTTAATGAATAATTAAAAAATATTTTGTTGATAAATGATTAATTTTGTGAAAGATTTTAAGTTGTAAATTTCATTGAACTTTCAAGTTTCGAATGAATTTTCACATTAAACGAGGCTAATGATTAGCCAACAAATTATTAAAACACAAGAGATGGATGTAAGCACTTGAGGTTAAAAAGAAATTGGAGTGAAAATAAATACGAATAAAGATAGAAACAATGCTAGAAATAAAGGGAAACAAAGGTAGAAATTGAAGCAAATTAGTGTAAGCCATCGAGGGGAAAATCAACCCAGGACCTACCCCCAAAACTAGCATCGATCTTGGCTGACAGGGAGTGATTAGATCTCCTTTACTTCAAATGGCATTAGATACTCAATAACTCCCACTAAATTCCCTTCTTTTACTTATTTTAGATTTTTCTTCCTTTTTTGAGCTCAGGAATATTTTGGTAACTCTTAAAATATTATAAATAATGCCAATAAGGGAGAGATCATTCGTTCTTCTACTTTCCCCCCCTCCTCCTCTCCTCACAATTTTTCCTCTCCCATTTTTATAATCTTCCTCCACTAATTTCTTTAATTTCTACATATTAAATTTCTATTTTTTTTATTAAATCACAAAAACACAACACCCTCTAAATTCTACAAACTTTTTTGTTGGTTTTAATTAAGTAATTGAATGGGGATGAGAACTAATGTTTCCACTCGAATTTAGGGGGTTTGGCAATTGATAAAATCTAAGGCATTATAGGGTTCTAATTGACTTATTGATAAGGTTTCTAACTTATTCTTAGTAAAAACTTATGTTTTGATTAAGTATAAGAAGTTAGGGTTTGTTGTTCATGTTAGAATCTAAGTATTTAATGGTGAATTTGATGATTTAGATTAGAGTAAATCGTTTAAAGGATAGAATGAGTTAAATAGAGTTAGATTTTCATGAAAATAGAAATGGTTTGAAAGAGATTATATTTGGGCAATAATTGGATTGAATTGGGTTAAAATTTAATTGATGAATATTTTTAAAAAAAGGGTAATGAAATTTTATTATTGAAAATTGGCTAAATCGCCAAATATTCATACTTAGAACCCTAATGCACTGAAATTAGAGAATATATTATTGTTATAATTACATAAGGGATAGATGAGTACATTTATAGAAATGATTGTTAAGGATATGAATAAAAAATGTGTTGTATAGATTTCGACATTGCGACGTGTAAGTCAGATCAATTAGAGGAATAATAAGAAAATACTTTCCCTTTCTCAAACAGTAAGTAGATACATTAGAAAACTACTTTTAGTAGTTCAATATATTTTAATGAAAAATTAATTAATTTAATTAACTATTTTATTAAAGTGTTTTTGATACATGTTAGGATGTTTGATTTATATATGCTTTTAGTGGCTTGTGAATTGTTGTTATACATATTGGTTTGTTATTGAAATAGTTCTTGAGGCTTATATATGAATTTTATAATGATAGGCCTAATGGGTTGATTATTACTTTCAGGTAGCATATTATTGAACTCATAAGTGTCTATCTAGGTGATTAGTACGACCGATTAATATTTCAAATAGTCTAAGATTGAACTCATGAGAGACCACTTAAGTGATCGTAAGGGCCAATTATTATTGTTAGGTAACCGAAGGTTAACCTCATGAAAGATCATTTAAGTGATCGACAAGACCGATTATGAAATGGACGAATTATAAGAGAATAAAAGTAGTTATCACTACATAACTACTCATAATCAATACTAATAAGTTGAATAATATTTTGATAGATAAGTTTGTAAAAATGTTTTGAATGAAATGATTTTTTTTTTTATTTGTGCATAAAATGTTTTGAAATTGTAAATGATTTTTATTAAAGAAATTCACTAGTGGTCTTGGGGTATATCTTGGCTAGGGTACCACTCCAGTAAAAGTTGGCAGCCCGAGAATTTTGAAATGAAAGCAAAGGCCTAGTATATGAAATAATGATTTAGAATGAATAAATGAATTGTTTGAAAGCTTATATAACTATGGATAATATTTTATATTAAATGTCTTTTTTTTCAAAAATCCAATATCTTATCCTCATATAGTATTTATTATAATGGATCACTTATGAGTACACTTTAGTATGGTCATCCCATTTTTCATTATTTCAAGATTATATACGAGAGAGAGTTTGTGACAAAAAGGTGGATTTGATGAATATCACATTTATGGTAGAAAGATAAACTCAACTCACTTTCACTATATGCTCACTAGATATCAAATAATATTTTAAAAAATGTAATAACTATTTTAAAGACATTAATTATTTATTTATTCTAATGAAATATTTAAAAAAATTGCAACATTGTTATCATTTGATTTTATAGTTGGGATTTTTATAAATGTTTTATGATTTAAGAATAATGATACATAGAACCTTATAGACTCTCGTATTACAATTTTAGTTCATGAAATCGTAATATGAGGGTGTACGATGATTTCACATGTAGGATCTTGTTTCAAGGCATGATAGTCATTCTTCCAAATATTTTGTACATGAATACCAAATGCATTTTCATTTTTCTATTCTAAAAAAAAAAGAAAAAAAATTAAATACAATCAAATAATATAAAAAATTTATAGAAAGTATTTGTCATTCCCTAAATATTTTGCATATAAATACCAAATACATTTCCAATTTTCTATTCTAAGAAAATAGAAAAAAATTCAATACAATCAAATAATATAAAAAAAAATTTAAGATTCCAATTTCATTCATGTAAGAATTCAACTCATTTTATATACCCTATAAAACAACTTTTAAAAAATATATATATAACATGATTTGAATACTTCAAGCTATCAAATTAACCATTCATTGTAACCCTACTAAAAGTTTTTGAGTCTTTTAATGGCATTTCATTTCCTACCATTTTACATGGTTGATGACAAAAAATTACTATAATGAAATTGAAAAATATTGAAGCCTAAATGAGCTCCAAAAGAGCAACCGAAAATTAATTGGTTTTACAATAAGAGATTAAAAAATGGATTATCCCTCACATTAATTGTTAGTAAGAGATTAAGATTATTACTCTTTATATTATTATTTAAAACATCAAAAATTAATTCAAAAAATTAACAAGAAAATAATGAGGAACCCCATTTCATTTTCATTCGTATATCCAATATTTAATTATTATATCAAAAAAAAAAAAAACTCGATTAATTGTATAAAAATATAAAAAAGAAAACTCTACGGGCAAAACGGCCTTCCCAACCTAGTTCTATGACTAGGAATAATAAAATGCCTTATTCTTCCTTCTTGTTCTTTCAAATACCATTCACAAAGAAAAGCCTTGGAAAATTTATCTTCCACCGGTCTATTAACATCATGAACAAACATATCAGTTTCACCATTTTCTTTATTCCTCGCCATCAGACCCGCCGTGTAGATCGCCGTCATCCTCCCCGGCGCACCCTCATGGTACCCAGTAGGCGCGTCGACCATGATCAGGTCCCATTCTGTGTCATAGATATCAGCCGGAAAATCCTTCAGTGCCAACGGGCATCTCGAGAATCTGGGATCGGTTACAGATTTACATTCTTCTTTTGATCCGATTTCCATGAGTTCGTCGGCTTGATGAACTTTGGTATCGTAGTGAACGTGGTAGGATTCTAGGGTTGGAATTTTCTGCTTCATTTGCTCAATCCAGGACTTATCTTCTTCAAGGAAAACCGTCCGGCCACCGTGGTTGAGAGACGTCCACATTAAGCTGTCGTGTCCGAGGCCGAAGACGAGGAAGTTGCATGGGGATTTTTCCTCTAAGATTCTGAGCGAAACTGAGATTTCTTTTAGGGTTTGCTGTGGGGTGATATTGGTTGTAGCGTAATGGACAAGAGAATTGGATAAAGAAGGTGGGATTTTAGTGCAAGTTTGTGTAAAATGAAGAGATGGGCAAGCAACTGCTTCTGCTTCTGCTTCTTCTACTTCTTCTGCTTCTGCTTTTGCTTTTGGTTCTTGGGTTTGAATATCTAGTGTTTCAGTGGAGTTGGGTGAAGAGTTTTGTTGAGAAGAAGATGATGACGATGATGACGAGAAGCTTGTTTTGGTGATGAAGAGGAGAAGAAGAAGGGAGAAAGCACAGAAGAAAAAGAGCTTGAGGTTCAATGGAGATTGAGTTTTGGACCTCATTGTTGAGTTTTCTTGAAATTTGCTCTAGAGATTGAGAGATTGGAAGAGGAGAAATGATTTTGGTTTATTATTTATTCTTACAAGGTAAGCAGGGAAAGAGTAAGGATTTTGAAGAAGAAGGTAAGAAATTAACTAAATTTTCTTTTTGAGTCTCCGTTTCTCTCTTTATCTTTGGAAAGAGATAGTGGGGAACAAATATAGTGAAAGAAATTTGATGACTCATAGCGTAGAGGGTGGAGAGTCATTATCTTGTAGGGTCAAATTCATGATAAGCGACAATGCACCCCTTTTTCTAATATCAAATAACTTCAAATCAAGAGAAAACCTTATTGTTTACTATAATAATGATGTACTATAAGCTCACCCCATTGAAACTAAACAAAGAAGTAACTTTAAAAGAGAATAAAGTGATTGAAGAACAATGATTATTGGTTCTTTTTTCTATTATTTTTTTTAAAAGGAACATATATTAATCTTGAAAACGGAGGGAAAAAGAATTGAAACCTTGATGTAGACAAGAAATCTACCAAGGTTTCTGTTTGGTATAAACAGCACAAAATGGTTGGTAGATCTGTTTGGTTGAGTTGAATAATTGTATATATAATTAAGTGTCTTCATAATTTCTTACAAGGAAGTTGTTAAGTAGTTGTAGGGTTTGTTGATATGTAATGTGAGAAAATTTTTATTGGTATAGTTTAACTAAAACATTTGTCTAATACAATTATATTAAGGATTTCAAAGATTATTTTCCCAATTAATTAAATTATTATCTCCTTGTAAGTAATAAACTAATTAATTATTCCTTGAAAGGTATGAAGGTTGTGCAAAATTACGTGTTGGATTTAATTTAATTAAATAATAAATTGTATGAAGGAGTTTGAAAAAGATTAGCATATGATCATAAGTATTATAGTTAGTATTTAATTTTAACATATGATCATAATATTATAATTAAAATTTAATTTTTAAAAAAACTTCAAAAAATAAAAAAATGATGTTCCTCAAGTTATTATTTTTTAACATTCATGTTATTATATGTAATTATGTAATACTTTCATGACAAAATTAACTAGATCCATATACTATGCACTACTTAACAAGACCAATTCTAAGAAAATTATTGATAACTACCCTTAATTATTCAACCAATTGAGGTGAGATTGATGATGGATACATGAAAAGAAGTTCTAAGTATAATTCATATATTATCCTTTCCTTTGTTAAATCAAACTTGATTCCTCCCTTTTTTTTTTTTAAATAAAATGATTCCTCTTGATTAGTCAATCAAAAATTTAAATGAAACTATGCACATTATGTCAATATTAATATTATTATACCATTATAAAATGTCAAGTATTATTATATATATACATAATATTTTTAAAATTCTAAAATTTTACATTAAATTATGAGTGGATGTATTTTCTAAAATACCCAAATTGTAAGAATAAATGTATGTTGTAAAATGTTAAAAAACTCTTTATTTTATTTTAAACAATCGATCAAATACTTATAAACAAGAAAATATAAATAAATGCACAACAAATACCTTCATATATTATACATTTTTCATATATTGATTTATCAATTTAAAATTTATTATGGACATTCCATAATTTTTTTTAATTTGCCCTGTATCACTATTGTTGGTCTTTTAATTGATATAAAGAATTTTTTAAAATAATCTATCTACTGTAATTTTAAAACATTTAAAATTCCTGTCTTTAATATTTTATATTTTAGAAAATAACACTATAATATTGACAATATAGAGATATAAACTCTAGCTCAAACAAAGCTTTACTATAAATATTTTTTTATTTTAATTCAGTTATGGAAACATATAATTTTTTACTAAATATTAACTATTTCTTAAATATTATCAAAAAAATTATGAGTTTTTTTAAAATAATATTTATTAAAAAAATATATTTAATTATTTATATTCTATAAATGTAAAATTACAACCTATTAATTTTTAAGGCAAAAAAAAAAATAAAAAATCC
Source organism: Trichilia hirta (assembly GCA_035221805.1). Classification (NCBI taxonomy): domain Eukaryota; kingdom Viridiplantae; phylum Streptophyta; class Magnoliopsida; order Sapindales; family Meliaceae; genus Trichilia; species Trichilia hirta. Next base: position 5,304 of record JAWDEX010177028.1, on the reverse strand, counting down.
ATAGCACTAAAATTGAAATCATAAAATAATACAAGTTAAAACCTTAAATTTGGTCCTTGCAATAGAAATCAGGGACTTATAACATGTAGATGGATAAACAATACCCTTTGTAATAAAATGTAAACGTTTAGGGATCTATATGTTATTATCCCTTTTCAAGTACTTATAGGGTTTAAGAGTTTTATAAATATCAATGAAATAAAACGAATACATTCAATAAACCCTTTACCGCCTTCTGGGTTATCCGTCGCTCCAATTTTGTCTTCAGCTACAGACAGGAGATAGCATGAATTTCTCCGTTAAGGAGCTGAGCCGCGGGAAAGCAAGGGTTGGGGTACTCCAGCTGGGCAGTTGCCCGAGCCCAGTTGAGACGCCTTCTCTTCTTCTTTCTACCCTGAAAGGACTGCCCCTGTTTATAGCCCCCGACCTGCTTCGTTCGCTTCCTCAACCTGATTCTATGCTTCTGCAGTTCAGTCCGATGCATTTGTGAGTTCGTGGGGAAATACCCATCTCGTTTTCTTTTGGAAAAAGTTCATATTGACGAGTGCTTATCACGACTTTGTGTTTGGATTGTGAGAAATGTAGTTGATTACTGCATTTGCGTGTAATGCCCGGTTGACAGTAGTGGTTTTTTGTATGACAGTAGTAGATCAGTCAGTCAATACATGCATGTCTGTGGTCCCTGAAATGTTAATCAAGGTGTAATCATGGAGGGCAGGGTAATGAACATTTTTTACTGTAAAAGGAAGTTAGATGATGCACTTGTTGAAGAAGTTGAGTCTCTCATTAGAAACAACTATGAACAAGAGAAAAGCTTATATGTCGTTTGGCATAGAATTTTTGATTAAGGCGGGTATTAAATTATATATCATGCGATATCTCTAGATGTTTTTGATATACCGTCCTTTGTGCTTGTATGGATCCCAGTAGGAGCGTGTGCCAGACTGGTCTTGTTAATTTACTTTTAGGCTAATTCAAATAATTTGTGGGATATGTGAGCTACATTATATGATATCAAAATTTTTGAAAGATTTCTTCTTTATATTTCAGTGGTGTAAGATGGCTAAGTTTGCCTTAGCGCAATTGTGAATATTTCATTATTGTTCAGAAAATTGTATGAATTTGACTGGAGCATAGATATATCTTTTTACTTACTTTCTTCTGCAAGAAACTCATTTCGACTATTTTATTGTTCTTTCTCTTAGCACTTCTTTTGTGTCAAGTTTATTTGTTTCTTCTTCCATTTGTTCTTCTTTCTTTTAAAAAATAAAGAAATTTAGGGATATGGAGAGAGACCGAGAGAGGCTGTTTAATTACCACTTGGATGATCGTTGTCATATTGCTTAAACATGCAGCTTGGAAGGCCCTTCACCAAAAACGATATCAAGTTTTGGAGGACTCCACCAGATGCTTGGTTTGCATGAGTATGGATTTGCAGCAGTAGCAAGGGATTCTATTCAAAGCCTTCCAGAATGTGATAGCACAAATAAATTAGGACCATCTTTCGAGACACCTTGTGGTCGCCGTTTGGTACGTTAATCTCGCTTCCATTCATTGAGTTTCTTATTTTTTCTGCAAAATTACTTTTGTAAATAATGTTCACTTCATAATATGCTTGCAGATTAAGCCTGTAGAATACATGGAAATGATTACTTCCATGAGGCCAAACCTATGGGCCACTCTGGCTGATGAGGTACCTGCTTGGGTATCGGATAAAAGGAACAGGACCTCAGTGGACCGAACTTTGAAGTGGCTCGATGAATGCATTGCATTGAGTCCGGTAAAGTTTATTTGTGATTTTAATTTTTGGCCCTGATAATTATTGTTATTTGACATTTAAAATGGTGATAAAGTGATTTGATTTTCTATTCACAGTACATTGTTTTTAGTTTGACTTGATCCGCATAGAGATCTAGCAACAATTTAACTGCTATGACATCCTAAGTATTTGATATCAAACAGCTACTCCTGGAACATGTGGGCATATAGATGCCTTTATTGGAGAGGCATATTTGATACCAATGTAATAGTTCTCCTAATTTGACATTTGTGAATATATGATCTGATTACTTGTAGAACCATACAATTGTTGGACACGAAAAGATTACTTAAAGGGCCATACAAATTGTAGGCTGACTGTTGAAGTTTTATTATATTTGTTGTCAATAATTTTTATTTCCTTGTAACAAACGAGTGAATTTGTAAATATTGTCTATACAGGTTTATAAATGTACTATCTGATTCAATTCATTAGTATTTGTCTGTATTAACTCATAGAAAGATTTTAGGCAGGTGGAGGTGTTTTCGGATCCATTGTTGGCGGTTCTAATGTTGAAGAACGGAAACGGTGTACCAAAGAGGTAGCGATGAGAAATGTATCAGGTATGTGCATATGTCAGATCTCCTTTATGTCACAAAAACATTCAGTCCATTTAACATTGATGGCAAGATAACAGGTTACTTGATTGGAGGCTTTGGTCTTGGAGAGAGCATGGAGGACCGCCCTTCTCTTCTAAATGCTGTGACAGTAAGTCATATTTCCCTTAATATGGAAGCTTCAAGTTTTGCCCTTATTTGGCCAGTAAATTACATTATTTGAAATAAAATAATTTATATGTTACTGATCATGCGTTTGTTATGAACAATTAGACTGAAAATTTGACAACTACAATTGGTGCCTTCCCCGTACTTCTGCTATTTGTGTTTTGTAGCATGATCATGTTTCGCCCTGGCTTATATATCTATCTCATTCTCAGGCTTGCAACTCTAGGAAATATTGGTGCTCATATCACTTCTCATTTGGTATCATTTAGATTTTGGGAGGATTACATGTAATCCTTATATGTGATAGATTGATGAGTGGCTGTTGGACTATTTGGACTGTGATCTAATTTCTTTGGCTCTCTTATCCATCTTACTTCATATAGTGAGCTTGAAATCAATTTCTAGACTGTCTCAGTAAATCTTTTTGTTTGAGAACTTCTGTGGGAAGTTTGGAGGTCCACTGTAGTAGTATTTAAGTTATAGGTTGTCAAGGAATCACCCTTTCTTTAGCACCTGTTGAAGGGTAAGGTGGGTTATGATAAATGATAAATAAATAGTTTATTGGAATGGCAAGGGCGGAGATTAAAATTCACTGGAAATGTAGATATGACCTCACAAAAAGATTCTGAGCGACAGACAAACAGTCTATTTCCTTTTTCTTTTTCAAAGAAGTGGCTTAGTTGATAGTGCTATCAGTAGAAAAAAGGTCCTAGGAAGATTACATACAATATTTTAGAAAGACTCCCAAAGTAAAGCTGTTCCTTTTGTTCTGGATACTCCACATTAAACACATATCTCTCTATATTTTCAGGATCTGTACTGCAAAACTCTATTTAATCACAATCTAGAAATGATTGCCTTCTGTTTGAGAAATTGTAACGTAAAAAATCTATGTGAGATATTAACAAGCATAAGAAAGCTATTTTTTTCTGATGACTTTCAGTCATTTTATTCTTCTAGAGTCCTTGTTCAGCTTGTTTCTATCAATTTTAGGGATTTTTTTAACTGTATCTAAGTGAATAATATTATGCTTTAATATATAATTTCTGTTCTCTAATGGGGCTACTGAATTCTCAGGACAATTTACCTAACGAAAGGCCACGCTTGATCTGTGGACTTGGGTTGCCAGGTATCTGGTTCACCATTTCCATAATTTGATTTGTTATTGGTCAATTTATTGCCTGACGGACATGCTAATCTTACTTAGTTGCTCATGAAAATTTTGTTATAACTTTACCGTAATATTTATCTCTGGGGTGTGTTCACCATTTTTACACTTTGTGGCTCAATTTAGTCCATGGAGAATATTTTCCGTTGGAAAATACTTATGATGAAATAAATTCATTGTGAAAATGATTTATTTTCTGATGCTTCATAAATATCCAAAATTTCATATGCAGAGAAAATGAAAGGGGAAAAAAACTTGATTTTGGCCAATTTCTTTTGCTATAATATACATGATTATTCTTTACACCGGCCATATTCTTTTGGCATTTGAGACACTGGAAAAAAAATTCATCTGCGGGGAAAAGAACTTGGTCTTGGACAATTTCTTTGCTACAGTAAAGTGATCATCCTTTTGATAAGCGGTATTCTTTTGTTATTTCAGATGCTGAAATTATTTTTTTACAAGTTTTTAACATAACTGTTGGAGCCTGACTTGACTTCAGCCAATTTCTTCGGAAAAACATTAAATCTTGCTCAAGTTTCTTGTAAAAACAGTTTAAATGCAAAATGTAGGTTTGACTTTATTTTTGTGCCAAGGTAATTTTTTGGACTCCTAAATTGGCGGACAAACATCTTGTCCATAGTTGAATACTGTTAGCTTTTTGCTCTTTTAGTATAAATTTGCAGTTTCTTATCAAAAAGAATAAAATTTGTCTTGATATCTTACAGAGGAGGTATTGCAGGGCATTGCTGCGGGAGTGGATCTATTTGACTCCACGTATGTTGTTCAGGGCATTATGTTTCATCATCTGAGCTTCCCCCATTGCAAGAATCTGTTACTAAAGGTCCTTCAATTTTTCATTATTTTTGTGCAGTTATATTTACCATCTTACACTAGGAGGTTTTGCCCTTGTCTTTCCTTTGGATCAAATGGAGAAAAATGCATATGATTTTCAATCCGGTGATGAAGTGGGTGACAGGACCAAGATTAATTTAAGAGCAATACTGTACAGGTGATTGGTTTTGACCAATTTATTAACCTGCAACTTGCAAGCTACATTTTGTGGATTTTAACTACGTTTTGTTTTATTAGTAAAATGTATTTTCTTTTCGAGTTAAGGAATTTAAACCTTTCTTTCAATTTTCCGCAATTTAAATATTGGGTATTTTGTGTGAAAACTGTACAGAAATTCAGTTATACTCAGGTAATTCGTGTCTCATAGCAAAAATGAACCTTTCCCCTCTACAATATATTATAAACTTCCAACTTTTAGAAAATTTTGATTAACGTCCATTGGTATATGATTTTCCTAAAATCACTGTCTTAGATTGTTGCTTTATTGTAATTGCTGGCAAAATCTAGATACAATATTTATTTTAACAAGATTGTCATGACTTATTGTTCTGAATATTTCTTGTTCCAGGAAGGACACAGCGCCATTAGTTGAAAATTGTAGCTGCTATACATGCCAGAATCATACTAAAGCATACATCAATCACCTTCTCAACGTTCATGAAATGTTGGCTCATATTCTACTGGAAATGTATTAATTTCTCTGTTTTGAGGAGTAATAATGAAGGCAGTAGTAAGAA
>JAWDEX010177008.1:0-14788 GCA_035221805.1 Trichilia hirta | reverse complement strand
TTTTAGGGTAGTCTCTTTTGAAATATCCCTCTTTATGACATTGAAAACATCTCAGGATCTTTCCTTTAGACTTTGATATTAAATCCCTCTTTCCTTTGTTTCCTTTTCTATTGGACCTTTTTCTAACATTCATATTTTATAACGACCCGGTCTTAAAGCACGGAGAGTGGTGCATAAGTGAGAAGACCTCGGTAAGAAGCTTCTCTTGACATGCTGTTAGAATGTTTAGGGGTAAAGATAAATTGTTCTACATTAGAATAAGAGAGGGAGTTAATGCACTATATATATAGTGTTGGACTCAAATTATCAATAAGACCTTTTGAAATGAGTGTTGACCTATTATTAAGAATAAAATCGTGAAATTTCAAGAATTGGACTAAAGTTGACAATAATAATAACAGTATTGAGTCCGGTTTTATATACTTTATCCAAATTTTCTTTCCCAATGTTGATTTTTGTTAGTTAATTCTTTTGAGTTTAGAGCATTTTTGACATCATTTATGAAAAGAGAAGACCTTTATAGAGTGTTAATAAAAGGCTCATATGAAGCCGATAAATAGAGTGTTAATAAAATGCTCATATGAAGCCAATAAATAAGTTAAAACTATCAATGCCCGATCCTTATTATCAACCTTTACATCTACAATTTCAAGATCTATCATTAATTTGTTAAACTTATCTAAGTGTTCCTTAACCGACCTTCTCTCTTCAAGATAAAGAGCATACATCTGTTTCTTTTGGTATAATCTTTTGCTGTAGACTTATGCTGGTATCTCTCCTTCAACTTTTGCCATATACCACTAGCAATAGTCTCTTTGGTAACTTCCCTAAGGACCTTTTTCTGAGAGTGAAAGGATTAGTGCACTTATAGCTTTTCTCTAAATTTCTTTAAGCTTGAACTCAGAAAATCTTTACCCTTAATCTTTATGTTTCCTTCCTTTAAAACATAATCTAATCCTTCATGCTCCAGGAAAGCTCTCATCTTGAGTTTCCAGAGGGAGAAGTCATTCTCCCCTGTAAATTTTTCAATTGAGAATTTGGTTGACATAATTTTCTGATCTTCAGGCTTCTCTTGACAAGACTAAGTTTCCTTCTTTCATCTCTTTCTGGTCTTTAATGACTCTGATACTATTTGTTGGTTCTCAACCCAAAATCAAGCCCAAAACAAATGAGCAATCCCAGAAAAACAACAAAACTACAAAGAAAGGAAGAACGAAACACAAGAAGTGCAAACTAGCACAATGTAATCTCTAAATAAGGATGATAATCTTTTCTAGAAGAGTTCAGAGAAAATCTACTTTCTTTATCAATCAACGAATGAAAGAAAAACAGAAAGAGAATCACATAAAGACTGTGTATCATTTTTCCCGAGCCCAGAAAACAAATATAACAGAAGTTAACTACCATTTCTTTTGAAAAAGATCCTTCTGCCCCTCGACTCTAACAAACTCTTTAAGCTAACTTTTCCCTTTGATTTCATACGCTATAGTCTATCTAAACTACCGTGTACATTTCCTTGATGATCTTTGAATCACATGTCATCAAGTAATATATCTAACGTATTCTTGATTTAAACCTCGACTTTTGTAAAAGAGGATAACAAGTTCTCGTGTTCTCCTATTTCTCCTATATTGATTTGTTTGTTGTTTTGGTAATATTTTGTTCATTTCTAATCAAACAAAATAAATACGAGGTATCTAATTTCTGGGCTGCTACAGATTGGAGAGAGACTTGAAATTGATAATAATATTAAGCTAGACTTGTGTAAATGATGCCAAATAACAGCTGGCTACCAGAATTCAAATTAAAGTCATAGCTTTAGTCTACACATTGAGTTCATTGAAGGCAGAAATTTGTCTGAGCTACCCAGCTTTGTTTTTTTCTAAAATATTTAGCTCGAGTAAGATTAGAAGGTTTTGATATGCTGAGACTAATTTTTTTGTAGTCAATGATTGCAAAAAACAATGAGGGACCTATCTAACTGCCCATATGAAATAATTACATTATTAATAATTTTCATACAGATAATTATCTTGATTTTTATAGATTTAGAAAAGGATGTACATTTACGAAGCAGAAGGCAACGCTCGTGGCAATTGCTAAAATGTGGAAATTCAATGCCGAAGGATTTTTATTTTAAATTGAATAATAACGAGTAATTACATCAGACCTAATCGCCAGATAAACATAAAACGTTGGTTACCCTTCATACTGTCGGAATGACGGGCCGGAGTCCTAGCTGAACTTCGTTTTTCCTTTCTCGATTAAGAACAGCCTGACTCTATGATCAGTCAAATCTAGCCATTTAATTATTGTTTACTACGTTTAGATCTGCGTATTTGATTGGTTGAAGTCTTAGCGAGCCTTGAATACACGAGATTCATCTCCTTTTGCGTGTTTCAGTTCCCATGTTCAAAATCGGAACGAGTAACTAATAATCCCTATATTCAATTTACAAACATCTCTCTGTCAAATTCTTATACGTCCTTTGATGAAATAATGATCGCCAGGGAAGATGATGTATGAAAAGTTTAGTGATTGACAATATTTTGGTAAGCCGGGCCAACATCATAATCAATATGAAGCCAACACCACTACCAACATACATTCGTCATTCCATCGTCATCTTCGTACGGAACACTTAATACCGTCACGTGTGTGAACTGATTAACCTACACACACGCACGCGCGCGCGCGCGCGCGCACACACACATCATTTTAGATAAGACTTTCAAGGACGAATCTTTCGACTTATTAAAATGACTCTAGCGGAAATTCGATGATTATTGGATGTATAAATAATAACATAAAGGCTATTTTGTAAGAGAGTACATCACTTCACTCGTCTTCTAACGATCCACCAATCTTACAGCAAATTAATGAATATGAGGGTAATTGGCAGAGGTTGTACAGGAACTATGGTGTAATTTATTAGGTGATAGGAGTTCAAACATTTTTGGCAAGCGTTTTAAGAGAAGCTTTTAACGTGTAATACAAGTTGATACAAAGGAATGTTTAGTCATTCTAGGTAGGCAAACATCACTGTTCTTAAAACTTATGTAGCTACAGCTAGCCATCCCTTCTTATTGACAGCAGACAATCGATTGGTGTGAGTTAGCGTGATTCATCAATTAACTTTTTCACCGCACGGTGAAATTGGAAATTTTGGTTTTAGTGTTATTAGTTCAGTCATTATACAATGGGTAATTGCGATGAGCCTGGTTTTTTTCTTTGGATTAGGGTTGGACAAAATAGTGATTCAAAGGACAACAGTGTGCTCGAATATAACCACAGAAACAAGAGATCGTGCCGAAAACAATTCCATAGGATTCTGTACGTCAGCAGAGTAACAACCTGACGAAATCAAAACTAATCAAATAAGTATTAGGGACAGAGTCTATCAAATCTGACGTCCGCTCGTTTGGGATTAGGCTGTGCTAGAAAAGATGCAAACTTTTTCTTTTTCCTTCTGTTTTTATTAATAGATTAATTTAAAGGATTATAAATAAATATTTAATATTGACTTAGAGTCCCCAATATAAATCAGAGTATTGCTTATATTCATGCTTGCCTATATTTTGATAGATCAATTTTTTAACATTTTTTTAATTTTTATTTTTCGATCTCTCGTATTAATTGAATTCCAAGACATATTAAACCTAACTTTAAGTCCTAATTTTTAGATACACACATATAAAAAAGTAATAATTTAGGCCTCTTATTTAATAACTAAAAACATGGAGAAGTAATTTTGTCAAAGTTCCGATGCTAATTGACAGGACTGCAACGTTTAGCTCGAATTCGAGGAAGCTTACTGGCCCTCGTCCAAGTAACTTGCCTAGAGGAAAATAATGTCGCCTCAATATGAATTAATAACCTAATTCATCCTCTTCGTGTCTGTAAATAATTTTCTTCTGAACACTCCACGACGTGAATGCTCTTAATTCCATTCATTGAATTGGATAATGACATAGATTTTATTATGAGATTGGGAGAGCAAATTTGGATAATTAGTTAATTAGGAGGTCAACAGCTTAAACGAGACTGTTTATATCTAAATTTTTTTGGGACAGAAAACTTAGCACATTACATAAATTTTATTGTTACGATTATTATAGAGCCTTCTAATAGGGACTCTCGATGGCTATCTGAGATCACAAAAAAAACGAGTTAAGAGTGAAGTCAAATTACCGACAAATAAAGTTCGACGCTTAAGTTAATAAATTATTTGAGACGAAGTTAAAGTAGAGACGAAGTATGAATGTTTGAGTATTTACTGATCCGGGAGGGTGAGCTCGAAAAATATTTATGAGAGTGATGATCGTTGCCAGCAGAACTCTCTCTCTCTCTCTCAAATGTTGAGAATGACCTCCAAAAAAAAACGAATCGCTTTCAGTGTAGCGATTTTATCATTTATAAAACCTCTGCACATGTGAGCATCGGAGAACGGGAGTCTGATTAGACAGAATTAGGTATGATTATTTGATAGGTCTTTTTACCATTCCCTTACATTAGATCTGGAGATGTAATAAGTGCCTACAAATTGTAAGGCATGACGCTCCTTAACGTAACGGGATATTTAAGTTATTTCTCAAAAAATACATCCATATATTTTACCCGAGACTCCTGTTTTTAAAATAAAGGAATTCGATCGCTTCAGTAATTAAAGTGGAGATCGGGATATTGAAGCGATCAGAATTAAATTAGGTCATTTACTTAATAATAATTAAGATTGAAAAATTATTCGATAAATAAATTTCAAATCGATAAAAGTAATTAATTGAGACGTTATCATTAACATTTAAATTTTATAAAATGATATAAGACTTTGCTTACAATTATTGCATGGGCATAGATGATATTGAGGAAGAAATCAAATCATAGTTCTTTGTATTCCTTCTCATTGACCTTAAAATCTCGGTTGTTATCACCTCATCAAAGTTGCCCTGACCTGGCAAATTTCCATCGATCTGATGTTTTTTCATCATTTGGATAATTAGACCAGCTCAATTAGATGAATGTTGGGCAGTTCATTTTCATGGTTGTGACCATTCATCTTTTTGTTGATTGCCATATATCTTTTGCAGAAATACTTACAAGACAACTCAATCAATAGCATGTACCAGAAGATTCTCATGTCCCCATCCACCTGCCAATTGGGCCAAGAATCCTAACAATCTGATATCTGACGACCTTCTTTCTAATGTTAACTGCAAACTTTAATACTTGCAGAATCATTACTGTTTAAATTGCTCGTTAGAAAATTAATTAATTTGATGCATAAAAGCTTAATTTGACTTTTCATTCTTGAAAGTTTTTTTTCTACTAAATATGAAAAATGATTCGAAAGAGAAAGAAAACAAATTATCTATGTCAAACCATGTGACCAGTTCGGTGCTTTCTCTTTTTTTCGTCTCTCAATTTTTGCAATATTATTTTCTAGCATCTAGTTCAATCAACTTCGTGTAAAGCGTAGAGATGAATAAAGAATAATAAGTAATATTTCAACGAGGATATAAAGCAATAACTCATGTACCAACTTAAAAATAATGAAGCGAAGACACAGAAATTGAAAATAAATACATAAATAAATAAATAAATATTCTTGTAAAGGGGATACAAAGAAAAAATGAACCCATTGCTCACTTTACATGGCCGATACTATCCAAAGATATTATTGAAAGGACAACCTTCTATTACAAAATGAAAAGGAGCGGTGCAATTCAAATTCATCTATTCTTTCTTAAAATCCCATTTATTTTTTAAAATAAAAAAGAATTCTTCCCATGCCTAAATTCCAATTTCCATGGTTACGCGGAAAACCACGTGGTGTAAGTGTAACTCCTAAATTTCTACAAACACTGGATAATTAAGTTGACATATAACTAATTATTTTTGCATTATAAATAAATATAATTGATCGATGTGCCAAATACCTTACCCACAGACCGAACATTTACGATGATCTACAATGAAAAAATCAACGAAGGTTTAATAGGCTATGCAAATTCAAACAATATTTATGTTGTTACTACTCGATTCATAAATCGTGTTGTTGATTAGCTGCTTGTGTTGTATCCTTCCAATGCTTGCTTTCTGATGATAGGTAGGAGGGAAACATAAAAAACCAGCCTTCTTTGCTTTTCGAAAATTATCAGTTCTATAAATAATGGTTATAAATTCGATACTTATATAAGTTAGCATGGACTTCTCGAATCATAGCATACCGCCTTCATTTATGTGAACGGAGCTTTTATTGGAACACATCAACTATTAAGCTCACAAAAATATTTTGCTGGCTATAAGTGTTGCAAGGTGTAAGTGGAACAGAGGTGTTAATTGGGCCGTATTGTATTTGGACACGCCATGCAAATTTATGGCACTCGCATTTGTTTCCAGCCCATTGGTCTAGTTATTGAAGTTCGATGGGAAGAAAGCCTAGTAAATTAATCTCCAACAGTATTAGGAGAGTTGATAAGATTAAGACTTTAATCAGTATTGAATGGTTTTGAAGCTCTATTTATTGGGGGATAAAATAATTGACTATTAAATATAAATAAAATGTTTACTAGAACAACTTTGCTCATTTGTATTTTTAAAACAAACCAAAAGCGACCCCAATATGAAACAAAGTATCAGATTGCTCTGGCTTTGTAAGGGTAGGCCTCTTGCTGTTCACAACCACACCCTGCCCGGAGTAATAATATTGACATTTCCAAAGTAATGTCATTTCCAGAGTAATAATATTTAACACTTCGTGCTTAAATAATGATATGCAGTTATACACCCTGTGATGAATCATTTTTTCTTTTCTTTTGACGCTTTCGATACTGTATTTATAAATTTTCTTGACATATACTTGTCAATTAAACACGCGTAAACATATATATAACATAGATGACTTCGTGCTCGCGCTCAAGAATAATGATAACAAATAACAACTACCAAGAGCGTTAGGTCATAGTCAAGTGGGCAGAAGTCATTGTTTTTGATAGCTGGCTAGCTAGAACTTTTCATTGACCAGGCTGTCTTCATCCTCGACACTGTCTTGAACTGGCATGCTTCCCATTTGATCTTTTTCACCATTTGGATGATTTCCTACAAGATCTTAGATCTCATTAGCTCAGCTAAGCTCAAGTATATGAATATTGGTCAATTGTTTTTGTCGTGACCATTCATTTTTTTTTTTTTTTTGTTTAGGTTCACTCGAGAAAAGGCATAATTCGGCTTTTTGTTCTTGGAAGTTTCTTCCGAGAAAGAGCGAAAAACGATCCCAAGGAGAAAGAACCCAGAATGCAAAACATCAATTCCAAACCGTGTGCTACATCTGGTGCCTCAGGCTTTAAGATTTATTCAAAATATATAAATAAATAAATAAGTTGTTTTCTCGTCCTAGCTGTGTCATGTGCAACTCACTGCAGTTGAAACTAGTAAATTACCACTAGCTATTCTCAAATTTAGCTGTACCAATATTCTTGAACATGAATATATGAAGGCATTAATGCACTTTACGTGAAAGATATCGATGCTAAGGTATTAGTGAAGGAGAAACTCTTCGTACAAATGGGAAAAGAGTGGCGATACGGCCATACTGCTCAGGAAATATACATTTAAAATCAAGAGAAAATCTATTGTTATGCCTTTCACGCTGTTACGCACGAAGAACAACGTGTCGTTATACGTTATCCCTGTTCAAATAATATTCATACTGTTAACGTTAAAAGTGCAGTGATGTCAGCTCCTTAGTTTCTTTGTAGGTGGAATAGGGATATTAAATGGGCTACACAGTGAAATATTTTATGGACCTATGCTCTTCAGAACGGGCCTTACAAATTTGGATCACTTACGTTGGTTGTACTGTAGAAAAATTGAAATTTAATAAGAGTGAATCCGGCAAATTTAACACCAACAGTTGAGAATGGTGTTGTTATCAACTTTTGTTGTTTACACTTTACAGTATTATCAATTTTTATTAAGAAGATTTTTTTCAGAAAGTGAAGATAATAGACAGGTGGTAGTAGCAGTTGCACTTCCCAACTGTTAATGGTTGGGGATGAATCTGTGACATGATTTATAATGACGAGCCCATATGTTTTCTCTTTTAGCGTTTACGACATTGTTTTCAGCTAAGAAAATTTGGATGTTTTCAAAAGAAAAAGCTGCACGACTACAAGGATATCATGACGAGAAAGGGACATCTAACTTACATATCAGGCCTAGGACTTCTTTTTGAAAGCTATTTTAGAACTTGAGTATGTTAACTTAAAATATTTTTAAAAACAATAAAAATTTAAGGAAGTCAGTCCCATTATAGTGATTATAACAATTAATTAAAAATAAAAGGATAAAGACCTTACCTTAAACTTTTTTTTTTTTTTTTTTTCAAATATCGAACCAGATTATGAAGGATAATAATTTGTACATTCTATAGTTAATACATAATTTTTTACTAAACATGTTAAGATATTGCTTTAAATACGCATTGTGGTTTTATAAATTAAATATTCAATGTAAAAAAAATTTTAACTCCACTAAAAATTATTGTTATGAAATAATTTTTAACTTTATTTTTATAATACAATAAAATTACTATAATATTAAATAAATTCTATTTCTTCCAAATTCTAAGCTCTTTTCCTCATTCTAACATCTCTCTTCTCTAATTTCAAGGAAAAGAACGTAAAATAAAGGCTTCCATTTTAATTATGGCTTGAAATTTTGATGAATGATTTAGGTTTTTAGCTGTATGTTTATTACCTGGTTGATGATAATAAGATAAAAGGAATGAAATTGGCAGGAGATGAACGAAGGACAGTGAAATGGGAGATTTCTATGAAGTTCATTGTTTGGTTATCTGGTTAGTTACATGTTACCTTACAAAATGAAATGAAAGTAGACTATAGGCAATAAAATAATTTTAATGAAAAAATAAGAAAGAACATAGGGTAATTTCCAAATAGGCCATATAATTTAACTAAAAAAAAAGAAGACTAATTGGTAGCTATCAATTTACAAAATATTTAGACATTCTTTTCAGTTTGTTTTGCGGTCAAGTTTCTGCAAACCCACCAGACAACATTTATTTGAACACCAGAAATTCTTCAAGAAACTTGCATTTAACTCACAAAGACATGGTTTGTTTAACTCAGGGCCAAAATATATCTGATAATTTGAGAACTGAAGCTGGCCTTCTTGAAGAGAAGAATTTACTGTCATCGGTCTTTTTCGAGCTTAGAAAGTATCGCAAAGATTCAAAACCAGAAACATGGATCAGAAACTCAGCAATCCGATATGGTCAAGAACCTGCAGGGCAATGGGTGGTTTTGCCTTGAAAGGAAACATTGCCACTAAACTAATTCCATGTGCGTGTTCATAAATTTTAATGACTTGTATGAGAGTAATAAATGCCAAAAGTATATATTATCAAGTTGAGACGATTATAGAAAGAACTACACTTTTTTATCAAAATTTTGAGAAATTTTAAAGTGGGTTTTGTATGTCTAAATAAACATGGATCATATATGGTATAATTATACAAATTAAAAAATTTTTCAAAACAATTATATAATTTAATCAATAAAATTAGAAATTATAACTCTAATTAGAATTGAACAAATCATCTCTAACTTATTTTTAATACTATTCATACATTGACTTATCAATAATGGTTCCAGTTTAGCAAATAAAAACTTAAAACAATCGTATGGCTTTATCAAACTTTTTTGAAGTTTTCTACAATTAGAAAACTGGTATATTAACACTAGAAAAATAAGAAAATTATGAAAGTTAATTTTTCATTTCCTATTCTTTCCTTTCTCTCTCTCTCTTTTTCTTGTGAAAGATTTTATAAACTTAAGCTTAAAATTTCTTTTATAATCTTCCATCTTAGCTTCTCAAAGAAGAATAAGAAAGAAAGAAACAATTTTTTTCTTTTCAAGATAAATACAACGTAACATAACATTTGCCTTTTTATTTTTTAATTTCAATTAATTAAATAAAAAAAGAAAAGAACAAATAAAACATTGACATTTGTTAAACAATTAGCTATGGATTCCAAAAATTAATTAATATCCATTAATCCATATTAATTAATAATAATTAAATGTTAATTAAATAAACTAATTAATAAAAAGAGAGAAAGTTATTTATATTTAAATATTATAATAATTTATAATATTAAATAGAAATATAAATATTAAAGTTTGATTAATTCAAACTTTGAATAATAATAATAATAATAATAATAATAATAATAAGATATTTATTTTATTTATTTTTGATTCTTTAACTAAATTAAAAAATTAATCCCAACCATAATTTTTTGAAATGAATAGACAAGATTCAAGAAAATATTGATACTTGACAATATCATATAATACTACTTATTATTTATGTATTTATTTTAATTAAATAATAATTATTTAATTAATAATAAATAAACACTTTTCTTTATTAAATCTTTGATATTTGAATATATTTTTTAAGTCTCCATATATATATATAAATCATATTTATGATACTTTAAAAATTATCGAAACTTTTTTAAATGTACGGTTGCTAGTGCATTATTATCAAAAAATTTATTCTTTACTTTAAAGAATTAAAATACTATCCGATCAAAGTATTCAATCATATTTAGTTTTACTATTATAAAAATATTTAACTATTATCAATGGATACTGACTAATGTGACTAACCCCCTAGGTTTACCGTGAGTTAGATATGAGTATATATGAACTTTTCACTTCATTTTAATACAATTCATTATAATCAAAGTTTTTAATGATACTGGGTGACATTTAACAAGATGTTATGACCCCCAAGCACAAACAATAAAAATTTTAAATAAACTCATATAGTTATATATCTATATAGTAAAGTTTTTCTACTATCGATTTTTAATTGAATGCAAGCTATAGAGTAAAACTCTTAACTCAATCATAGGATAAAGAAATTATATCATATACAAGATTTGCTTATTCGCAAAACTTATTTTTAAATATATGTACTCTGGCCAGAAATTTGATTTTTGTGTATGACATCCTTACTTAAGATCTCAAGCTCAAATATCTGAACTAGTAGATTCTATCTTATTTATCACTTGTCCACATATAATAAGAACACATTGTCATCAAATTTTTTTTATTAGGCATGACTAACCCAATGCGATATATACAAGTGAATGATATGCCTCTGTATAGAGAGCGGTCATGATACCTCATATCAAAGGACTAGTAGTATATTTATAATACCCATTTTTTAAATTATGGGTATTTTCATTATTTTATTCCTTTAGGATATTTTTATTATTCTATAAAATTTGTATTTGGGTGCATATTTTTCTTTTTTAATTGATTTATTAATTTTATATTAACTCATTTGGTGTTCTGAAAGGATTCAAGAAAGATTTAGTGCGATCAGAAAATTTTGGCCATAAGGTCTCTTTTGCACACTCAAGCTTCAAGTGTAAATTTCTCTTAATTGAAGAATCTGATTTATAATTTATTTATTTTTAATAAAAATAGATAGATTAAGATTCTATAGAATCAAATTTTAGATAAATCAAAGTCTGCGAGAAAGAGAAATAAAGTCGTAAAGTGGAAAGTGCAAAAATCAAAAAGCATAGGGGGCTATAGTGGTATTTCTTACTGCAGTGAGGGATTTCTCGCTGTAGCAAGATAGGCGAGCAGCTGTTGGCCCAGCTTTTGCTACAATAAGAAAGGATCCCACTACATCAAGATTGCTGTTCTCTTTTATATACTTGAGCTTTAAATGCAAATTTTTGTTGATCAAAAAATTTAATTGACAAGACCTTTTTTTTAATGAAAGCTAATAGAATAAGGATTCTATTAAAATAAATTTCAATCAAATCTAGGTTAAACTGAAAGAGAATTAAAGATAATAAGTAAAAAATACGAAATTAATTCTTTTAGCCTTTGAGAAAAATTCCATTTTTCTCCCTTTATTATTTCCTCTTCATTCTTTAACTATAAGGGCAATTTTAATTTTTTACTCTTCACTATAAATGACTCCTAAATCCAAATTTCTTTTTCTTTTTCTTTCTCCGGTAACTCTCTTCTCCCCTTTTTTTCTTTGAATTAACCAAATTTGAGAAAGTATTGTGTGAACTTAGGGCTAATATTAATCTTATGCCATTGTCAATTTTTTTAAAAGTTAGGGGGAAGAAAGGTCAAACCTATAACCATATTCTTACAAATGGCAGATCAATCACTTACATTTATAAAGAGAGTAATTAAAGATGTATTGGTAAAGGTGGACAAATTCATATTTCCAATAAATTTTATGATCTTAGATATGGACAAAAACTAACAGATCCTCATTATTCTCGATTGACCTTTCTTAACTACTAACAATAGAGCCCTTTTAGACGTTTATGGTAGAAGCCTCACAATTTATATTAATAAAGAAAAAGTTAAGTTCAACATATACCAAGCTATGAAGTTTTTAACTAGTGACCAATCTTATAATAGGGTAGATGTTATATTAAAATGTGTAGATAGAAGTTCTTTGATTTTTTATATTACAAGATCCATTGAATTATTGCTTGGTAACTTCTAATTTTTGCAAGGATGAGCTTTTAGTAGAAAAGGATAGGAGTTTATCATATAAGGCAAGAGAAAAAGAAGAGAAAAGTGGTTTTATAATTGAACATTTGGCAACTAAAGAATCAAGTAGTGAAGAAAGTGTTGAGTAAGTTGAAGTGAAGAATTCTGTGGACACTTAATCCTTGAAACAACTACCCAATCAATTGAGGCATGCATTCTTGGGTGAGAATTTAACTTTACATGTTATTATTTCATCATTATTGATTAAAGCGAAAAAAATTAAGTTGTTGAGTAATTTGAGGATGCATAAATTAGCCCTTGGTTGGTTTATATTGACATTTAAGGAAATAAGTCCAATAATTTGCGTGCATAAGATTCTAATAGAGAATTTATACAAGTCGACTATTGAGCATCAAAGGAGATTAAATTCAACTATAAAGGAGATTATAAGAACTAAGGTGTTAAATTTATTAAATACAAGTATCATATATGCAATATCGAATAATTCATAAGTGAGCCTAGTACAAGTGGTATAGAAGTAAAGAGGGATACTAGTAATCAAGAATGAGAGAAATGAGTTGACACCCACAAGAATAGTAACAGGGTGAAGAGTATGCATAGACTATTAAAAGCTAAACAAAGCTACACGCAAAAACCACTTTCCATACTGTTTATTGACCAAATGTTAGATTAGTTGGCTAGGTATAAATTCTATTACTTTCTCGATGGTTATTCGAGTTATAATTAGATTTTAATTTTCCTAAAGGATCAAAAGAAGACAACTTTTACCTATCCTTATAACACTTTTACTTTTTAGTGCATGTTGTTTAGGTTATGCAACACACAGACAGCCTTCCAACAATGCATGATAGCAATCGTCTTTGATTTTATAAAAGATATTATAAAAGACTTTATGGATAATTTTTGTATCTTTGGGATATCATTCAACTATTGTCTATATAATCTAGCCTTGGCACTAAAAAGGTGTGAATAGAAGAATTTGGTGCTTAACTAAAAAAGTGCCATTTTATGGTAAAAAAGGGATATCAATTCTAGGTCATTAGGTGTCAAGTAAAGGAATAGATGTAGATCAAGTCCAGATTTTGAATATTCAACAAATACCACCACCAACAAATGTAAA
Source organism: Trichilia hirta (assembly GCA_035221805.1). NCBI lineage: Eukaryota > Viridiplantae > Streptophyta > Magnoliopsida > Sapindales > Meliaceae > Trichilia > Trichilia hirta. The sequence continues at coordinate 1,081 of JAWDEX010177008.1, read as the reverse complement.
AGGCTTTTGAAGCTTTTTAGGATATATTAGATTTTATTAAAGATTTATCAAAGACGTTTTGAAGGTGGTGAGGCATCTATACAATCTGTTGGAGAAAAATGTGGTTATCAAGTTCAATAAAGTATATAAAGATGCATTTGATGTCATTAAGGAGAAGTTAGTTTTAGCATTAATAATGGTTACATCAGATTGGGATGAACCATGCAAGATTATATATGAGACGAACAGATTTGCTTTAGGTGTCATGTTTGGGCAAAGAAGAGATAAAATATTTTGAGCTATTTATTATGCAAGTTAGATGCTAAATGAGACTTAGTTTAACTATACTACCACAAAGAAGGAAATGTTAATGGCGGTATTTACGTTAGAGAAATTTCAAGCGTATATTTTAGGGATCAAAGTTCTTATCTACATAGATTCTGCAACAATTTGTTATCTATTCCCAAAGAAAGATTCTAAACCCTACTTAATCCAATGGATCCTTCTACTTCAAGAATTTGATATAAAAATCCATGACAAGAAGGGTAGCAAAAGTATAGTTGTCGATCATTTTTTATGGCTTGAATTGGTAGCAAAGGAAGGACAATTAATTCAAGAGTCATTTTTGAACAAAAGATTATTTAGTGTTAATAAGCATTACCATGATATACAAATCTGGTCAAATATCTTGCATGTGATATTTTGGCTTTAGAATTGAACTATATTTAAATAAAAACGTTTTGCATGATGTAAAAAGTTATCTTTAGGATGATTTATTATTGTTAAAGAGTTGTGTTGATGGGATAATTAAAAGATATGTATCAGAGCAAGGGGTCAAACACATATTCAATAAATGATTCTATGACCTACAGAGCAATAAAATTAAATTTTTCTTCAAGTACCTCATACTTAAAACTATATATATCAACTTATGCACATAAAAATCAAGTTAAGATTTAGGTTTGTTACCTTCCTAACTTGATAATTTGATGAAAACTAAGCCTAAAAATATGAAGTCTCTTCAATTTACACCATTTCTAACATCCTTTTAGATTGGTTGACCATAGAAAGAGAGATAGGAGCTTGATCCATTTTTGTTATA